>JAJVSH010000002.1:1240055-1357768 GCA_021460005.1 Tetramorium alpestre
ACTTTCTTTGCTCTCTGTTATTAATATCATTAAATTATTTTCACATAATTAGCAACTATAATGATTAATATTTTGAAACAGCTTTGTATTATTATCAAATTAATATAAAGACAAAATACATAACTATTAATAATATCTCTACTTTATTATAATAATATATAACTATGATCTAGCGATTAAGAAGGAGTTATACTAAAAAATTATATTAATTTCTACATTATTGATTTTACTATATTTTATCATAAGCATTGATTTGCGTTCGCACGATTTAACGATTTTAATCGAATCAGAATTTATTTAAGCAAATCAGTTATGTATAATATTACGCAAGTATATCATGCGAATAAAATAGGATCGCGTAAGTTGCTGTACGTATTTACACAGACGTAAATGTAACGCGAATACATGAGGCAGCCAAATGTACATACGGATGTATTAGGTATATGAGAAAGCTTGGAAAAAGATGCTTTGTCACTAGCAGGTCTTGATATACTACACAACGAGGCATTGTTTTGCGATTCCGGCTTTCTATTATTCGGATCTACGTATTGTTCTTCATCTTCTTCATCCATATCATCGGCCTTCCGCATATCATGGAGAGTAATAAGAGTAATGAGATCTATATGTGAATATTCATTGCAAGCACTGTATCGTTTGATTAACGACAACCAATTCCACACAGTAGTTCTCGTTTCTTAGACAAGAACAAGTCTATCATGTCTATGATTAGATTTTCTAATTGAGCATCTTGGAATTACTACTTTGTTTATTTTTACTTTCATATCTTGTTTTACATTTTACATTTTTTTACATTTTTTACTTTAGTATTAAAGAATAATGAAATTAATAAATTGACACTTTCTACTACAATTATCGAGCGCAGATTACGATTCAACTAACTGAAACTTGCCAAAAGAACTTAAGACTTATTTATTTCGCAGAATCTCTTCTCAATTGTAGCAGACAATTATGTATTATTTATTTTCTCTACTGCTAAGAAAGTATCGAATGTGTTAAGAAACTACTCATCCCTTGCTCTGATCAAATTTCTTCCTCCACCATTCGAAATTTACTTTATTCTTTTCTCCTTATGTTTCCTCCCTCGGGATCCATGCGGCTTTCGTAGCGTCGGAGTCGCCAATTAACTACAGTCGTATCGTTCCTGTCTCGCGAGGGAAAGTAACGGTCGCGAAATTCGAGGAACCGACCGACGAGAGGAAGGTGGGCTATAAAGCAAGTACCGTTTCCTATGGCGGCGCGGCGGCCGTTCGCCGCCGACGAGGGATTGCAGTTGAAACGGTTTCTGTACGCCTTCGCGCTCTACTCTAGAAAGGAAAGTAAACGTTCGGTCCACCTTCGCGTTTATTTATGAGAATCGATTCCGTTTGCTCGCGGGATTTGCTTACGTATAAATCTCGTGCTTTCCGCGACACGATCGATACATCCCGCACTTTGGCGAAATCCTGAAGATAAAGTGGTAGCCTCGAGAGATGTACAATCGTATCGGATTATTTATAGCGGAATGCTCGCTGTGACCATTATCGTTTGGTGTAAAACGCTTTTCCTTATACAGAGAGGGAATTGCATTATCTTTTACGATCTGGATAGAAAACAGAGTCGTATAGAGAGGATAAAAATGTTAAAAGCGATGAACATTTTCTTTACATTATCGGCATTATTAAGATGTAATAATTTGGCACACCTATATAAAAATATTGCAATTGAAAATAAATTGTAAGCTATTCTTTGCATTGATTTTCTAAGATATCAATATTTTTTACGCAGAATTGTCATAACTAATATTTGCCTTATAAAATACTTTGTCTTTCGCCACTGCGGAGATATTGTATATATTGATATACATATTCTGTAGCGAAAGGGTTAAAGATATATCGTTTATGCAATGTATAAGCATTAGGTTTTCTGCAACCGTAACAAATGCCGATATGACCACATGTTAGCGTGCACATTTCAGCGTCATTTCAGATAAAATAAGTCAGATAATGCAAAGACTTTAATCCCTTGTGATACGTCTTAATTTGAACAGTGCACCTTTCTTTTTGTTTTGAATTAATATCTGGGAGCGGCTATCAGAATGTCAGTCATAATGAGATACGAAATTTTTCCTGTCACGTCAGATTGCATGTGTCAAGTGCGATTCGTCGTCATCTCAAGTGAATTTATGGGGTGTTATAATATGTTAATTGAATGCTATTATATAGAACATATCAATCATTATATCATGCATAACTATTGTGATTGAATGTAATACGCTAAATATCAAATGATTATGTGTCTTAAACGATTACGAATATAGAATAAATACGACAATATTATCAGGCATAAAGATCTAGTCTGATTGCATAAGACTACTTAATTTCTGTTACTTGCGTTATTCACATAGCGGTCAAGTTCACTTATTATAATTTAAAATTTTACTTATATTTCTTTGCATTTTGAGATTAGTAAATTAATCTCCTTATTAATATTACTTTAAAACTTTTAGTGAAGCCTTGAAAAGTAAGTTTTATATGTATATAACGTCTATAATGATTAATGAATAAAACGACCTTCGCCATTAACGGAACTCGAAATGATTTATTGCGAACTTGGACCTTGAAACGTAGTGGCATGAAACACATACTCATCCGATACTTAATTTCTCTTTTACGACTTTGTTCCACAATTACCAGCACCAGCTCGTTGATTGAAAATTGAATCGACATTAAAGTGATGCATATACAGTTAAGTGGCTCCCTTGGTCGTAAAGGACGGGTCGTAAGCTCGTAGAAATCGCAAGAGCGTGCATTCTTGTGTGATCTCACAATGAATCCACTAGCATAGATTCACTGCACGTGCTAGATCCGAGAATGTTTGACACGCGCGGAAAAACGGATTGTTCCGAAGTAATTAGCAGCAGAAGCTGAGATTGGCCTTCAAAGACCATGCGAATGTAATTGTTCGTCGTTCCCGAAAGAAATTCAATTAGAAGTAATTAGTTTCTGTAGCAGTTTCTCGCGATGTCTTAGTTAATGTTATAATAACTTTATTACATTGTCATTTCTAGATGTCTATGTTTCGTATTTCTGCTCTCGTTTTGTATTTCTTCTTTTAACAATGTAATACGTTTTTAATTGTTAAAATGTTCGTATGTACAGGCTTATTTTAATATGCTCTTCTTAGTTGTAACAAAAGATAGAGATCTGGTTTTGTCCTCATCAACGTGATTTTAGTAGTAGTTAATATAATTCTGTAGTGCGTAAAATGCGTTAATATTGCGTTAACTAAATTACATCATCGTCCTGATTTCAGTTTATTACGACGGAATCTCCGCTGTGTGTCATAAATCAAGGATAATTGTACATTGGTTTTGGATTAAATGCTTTCATTAAGTATCAGAGTCAAGTCCTCGCGAGCATAAAGCATAACGTACATAACTGTGGCAGGACGTAGAAGTAATTAATCGTGTGCACGATTAAGAATAATTGCGTGGCTCTCTTGATTAACAGATTTGCTTTGTTCATGCTCTTAATACAGATGAATATAGTTAGTACCTATAAGATTTTACATATAAAATAACAAATTTAAAAGTATAAAAAAAGTGAAATAGGATCGACGAAAGTAATAAAACATTTTAAAAAGTCCTAAAAACTTATAAAAATGATTATAATCTCGCATTAATTTTTATTTCTGAATTTCTGTTTTCAAAACTGAACTATTTAGATAATATTCATATTTTAGAAATTAACGGTGATTTTTAATCATATGTTAAAATTCTTTAATATAAATTATATTAATATGGTTAATTATAATTAAAAATTTTTACTAAAATAAATAAGTTTATTTTTATAAAAATTGTTCCATATTCTATCAGGATATAGATTTATCCATAATATCAATAAATATGTATATTCGGTGCAATATTTGAAGTATTAATATTTGTAAAATGATTTAATTTTGTGAATACATTATTCTATTATTATATTAACATAGATTTATTTTTGTTTTTATAATATATATTATAAAAACAAAAATAAATCTATGTTAATATAATAATAGAATAATGTATTCACAAAATTAAATCATTTTACAAATATTAATACTTCAAATATTGCACCGAATATACATATTTATTGATATTATGGATAAATCTATATCCTGATAGAATATGGAACAATTTTTATAAAAATAAACTTATTTATTTTAGTAAAAATTTTTAATTATAATTAACCATATTAATATAATTTATATTAAAGAATTTTAACATATGATTAAAAATCACCGTTAATTTCTAAAATATGAATATTATCTAAATAGTTCAGTTTTGAAAACAGAAATTCAGAAATAAAAATTAATGCGAGATTATAATCATTTTTATAAGTTTTTAGGACTTTTTAAAATGTTTTATTACTTTCGTCGATCCTATTTCACTTTTTTTATACTTTTAAATTTGTTATTTTATATGTAAAATCTTATAGGTACTAACTATATTCATCTGTATTAAGAGCATGAACAAAGCAAATCTGTTAATCAAGAGAGCCACGCAATTATTCTTAATCGTGCACACGATTAATTACTTCTACGTCCTGCCACAGTTATGTACGTTATGCTTTATGCTCGCGAGGACTTGACTCTGATACTTAATGAAAGCATTTAATCCAAAACCAATGTACAATTATCCTTGATTTATGACACACAGCGGAGATTCCGTCGTAATAAACTGAAATCAGGACGATGATGTAATTTAGTTAACGCAATATTAACGCATTTTACGCACTACAGAATTATATTAACTACTACTAAAATCACGTTGATGAGGACAAAACCAGATCTCTATCTTTTGTTACAACTAAGAAGAGCATATTAAAATAAGCCTGTACATACGAACATTTTAACAATTAAAAACGTATTACATTGTTAAAAGAAGAAATACAAAACGAGAGCAGAAATACGAAACATAGACATCTAGAAATGACAATGTAATAAAGTTATTATAACATTAACTAAGACATCGCGAGAAACTGCTACAGAAACTAATTACTTCTAATTGAATTTCTTTCGGGAACGACGAACAATTACATTCGCATGGTCTTTGAAGGCCAATCTCAGCTTCTGCTGCTAATTACTTCGGAACAATCCGTTTTTCCGCGCGTGTCAAACATTCTCGGATCTAGCACGTGCAGTGAATCTATGCTAGTGGATTCATTGTGAGATCACACAAGAATGCACGCTCTTGCGATTTCTACGAGCTTACGACCCGTCCTTTACGACCAAGGGAGCCACTTAACTGTATATGCATCACTTTAATGTCGATTCAATTTTCAATCAACGAGCTGGTGCTGGTAATTGTGGAACAAAGTCGTAAAAGAGAAATTAAGTATCGGATGAGTATGTGTTTCATGCCACTACGTTTCAAGGTCCAAGTTCGCAATAAATCATTTCGAGTTCCGTTAATGGCGAAGGTCGTTTTATTCATTAATCATTATAGACGTTATATACATATAAAACTTACTTTTCAAGGCTTCACTAAAAGTTTTAAAGTAATATTAATAAGGAGATTAATTTACTAATCTCAAAATGCAAAGAAATATAAGTAAAATTTTAAATTATAATAAGTGAACTTGACCGCTATGTGAATAACGCAAGTAACAGAAATTAAGTAGTCTTATGCAATCAGACTAGATCTTTATGCCTGATAATATTGTCGTATTTATTCTATATTCGTAATCGTTTAAGACACATAATCATTTGATATTTAGCGTATTACATTCAATCACAATAGTTATGCATGATATAATGATTGATATGTTCTATATAATAGCATTCAATTAACATATTATAACACCCCATAAATTCACTTGAGATGACGACGAATCGCACTTGACACATGCAATCTGACGTGACAGGAAAAATTTCGTATCTCATTATGACTGACATTCTGATAGCCGCTCCCAGATATTAATTCAAAACAAAAAGAAAGGTGCACTGTTCAAATTAAGACGTATCACAAGGGATTAAAGTCTTTGCATTATCTGACTTATTTTATCTGAAATGACGCTGAAATGTGCACGCTAACATGTGGTCATATCGGCATTTGTTACGGTTGCAGAAAACCTAATGCTTATACATTGCATAAACGATATATCTTTAACCCTTTCGCTACAGAATATGTATATCAATATATACAATATCTCCGCAGTGGCGAAAGACAAAGTATTTTATAAGGCAAATATTAGTTATGACAATTCTGCGTAAAAAATATTGATATCTTAGAAAATCAATGCAAAGAATAGCTTACAATTTATTTTCAATTGCAATATTTTTATATAGGTGTGCCAAATTATTACATCTTAATAATGCCGATAATGTAAAGAAAATGTTCATCGCTTTTAACATTTTTATCCTCTCTATACGACTCTGTTTTCTATCCAGATCGTAAAAGATAATGCAATTCCCTCTCTGTATAAGGAAAAGCGTTTTACACCAAACGATAATGGTCACAGCGAGCATTCCGCTATAAATAATCCGATACGATTGTACATCTCTCGAGGCTACCACTTTATCTTCAGGATTTCGCCAAAGTGCGGGATGTATCGATCGTGTCGCGGAAAGCACGAGATTTATACGTAAGCAAATCCCGCGAGCAAACGGAATCGATTCTCATAAATAAACGCGAAGGTGGACCGAACGTTTACTTTCCTTTCTAGAGTAGAGCGCGAAGGCGTACAGAAACCGTTTCAACTGCAATCCCTCGTCGGCGGCGAACGGCCGCCGCGCCGCCATAGGAAACGGTACTTGCTTTATAGCCCACCTTCCTCTCGTCGGTCGGTTCCTCGAATTTCGCGACCGTTACTTTCCCTCGCGAGACAGGAACGATACGACTGTAGTTAATTGGCGACTCCGACGCTACGAAAGCCGCATGGATCCCGAGGGAGGAAACATAAGGAGAAAAGAATAAAGTAAATTTCGAATGGTGGAGGAAGAAATTTGATCAGAGCAAGGGATGAGTAGTTTCTTAACACATTCGATACTTTCTTAGCAGTAGAGAAAATAAATAATACATAATTGTCTGCTACAATTGAGAAGAGATTCTGCGAAATAAATAAGTCTTAAGTTCTTTTGGCAAGTTTCAGTTAGTTGAATCGTAATCTGCGCTCGATAATTGTAGTAGAAAGTGTCAATTTATTAATTTCATTATTCTTTAATACTAAAGTAAAAAATGTAAAAAAATGTAAAATGTAAAACAAGATATGAAAGTAAAAATAAACAAAGTAGTAATTCCAAGATGCTCAATTAGAAAATCTAATCATAGACATGATAGACTTGTTCTTGTCTAAGAAACGAGAACTACTGTGTGGAATTGGTTGTCGTTAATCAAACGATACAGTGCTTGCAATGAATATTCACATATAGATCTCATTACTCTTATTACTCTCCATGATATGCGGAAGGCCGATGATATGGATGAAGAAGATGAAGAACAATACGTAGATCCGAATAATAGAAAGCCGGAATCGCAAAACAATGCCTCGTTGTGTAGTATATCAAGACCTGCTAGTGACAAAGCATCTTTTTCCAAGCTTTCTCATATACCTAATACATCCGTATGTACATTTGGCTGCCTCATGTATTCGCGTTACATTTACGTCTGTGTAAATACGTACAGCAACTTACGCGATCCTATTTTATTCGCATGATATACTTGCGTAATATTATACATAACTGATTTGCTTAAATAAATTCTGATTCGATTAAAATCGTTAAATCGTGCGAACGCAAATCAATGCTTATGATAAAATATAGTAAAATCAATAATGTAGAAATTAATATAATTTTTTAGTATAACTCCTTCTTAATCGCTAGATCATAGTTATATATTATTATAATAAAGTAGAGATATTATTAATAGTTATGTATTTTGTCTTTATATTAATTTGATAATAATACAAAGCTGTTTCAAAATATTAATCATTATAGTTGCTAATTATGTGAAAATAATTTAATGATATTAATAACAGAGAGCAAAGAAAGTTCATCCTTGCTCAGTGCAATATTGGTTAATGAGAACTTGCAACTTGAATTTCTGGAAAAAGCGATAAAGAAAAAAAAAACGTGAGAGTGATTTAAGAATAAGGTCGTCCACGTGTCGATCGAGAAATCGAGGGGTTCGGTTTATTATTTCAGAAACTGATATACACTTATACACCGGAAGCACCGTTCTCTTACCGCGAAGAAAAGGAGAGTGCAACGCGCGCAGGGGAAAAGAATATCATAGTTCGAAGTGTGCGTATATTGAGATGCATTGTGCACCGCGAAAATGAAAATAGATGCTCGACTTACACACTTCACGAGGGATTTCGCGAAAGTGTCCCGTGTGCAGTGAAACTTCATTAGCAATCCGGTAACATTGAGATTAGATTGCGCCTATAATCAGATAATTCTGCATTAGAAATCTTTTGTTTCGTTCCGGACTCGTCCATAACGAAAGCAGGAAGAGATAATTTAATCAACCCAGATTAAACCAAATGCATGTCATTCGAACTAATCCGCATTGTAAATTATCGACAAATTAAATATTTGCGCTAATTATATATTTAATTAAAATGTAAGTTTTATTTTTCCAAATTTTAATGTTTCTGCAAGATAACCGTTTTCATTGAAAAAAAAATCAAATTTTAATTGTCACAAGTTTCCCTCGTGATAAAAGTGAAAACAATAGATTACGAATTATAAAAATTCTACACGGAGCAACAGAATTTCTCAATGCAACGATATATACATACATATAAATGCATAAGCATCGAATATGCAATATAATTGGAGAGTATCAGGACTGCCAATTTCCGTATCGACAGGGAAACCGTGTCGAACTCGTGTAACGTCGAAGAATTCTCCAATTTACGGAGAGAATATAAGTGGCTCGCACGAGAAACCATGTGCAAGTACCAAGAAAAAGCGTGTTCGCGGAATATCAGTGCATATATGGTTGCGACCACCGGAAATGCATGGAAACGGGATCACAGTACAGTGCGCATATGTGTATTGCTGATTCGATACGTTAAATGTAAAGAGCTCTCGAGGCAGCGGCGACTGTCTGTTCTCTGCCAGCCGCTCCTTGATTTTTTTATCCTTGCCCGAGATGACGACGGAAGGTCCGTTCCGTTCTCTCGCGAAACAGCCGCGAGGAAATGACAGCAAGTGATATTCAAAGAGAAAGAGAGAGACTGGTGTTTCGTTCTCCAGTGACCTCAAAAAATCTAAACACGCCGACAATGCGCGATTGATGTCGGATTGAAGTTAAACGATTACGAGATCGTCCGCAATTTATTCTGTGATCTGTGTCCGTGTCTTGTGTCCCATTTTAAGTCTACATGTAAATGCACATTGGCTATTAATCATTCGGCAAATAGAAGTCTTTTTTGCTAATTAATTGATTTGTAAAATTGCATAAATTTATTTGTTTTGTTGCAAATAAAAATGTCGCATGTTATCTTCTGATATTCTTTAACGACGATTATTGGCGATATCGCGCATATGGTACAAGTTTTATAATTTTAATACTTATTCTTCTTTTTCTGATACGCGAAAATAATTTAATCTAATTTTTAATCAGTCAATAATGGTATTTACTGATGTAGCCAGTAATTATGATAAATCACATTTCGTAAAAGGAATTAATTATTTTAAATAATTATAAGTATTTTTAATTAAGGTATATAACAAAAGAAATTTGTTCAATTTTTGCTAATTTTTATATATATATCAAACACAAAAATATGAAACTAATCTTTATTTCCCTTCTTTTTATTATTTTTAAATTAAATTTTTCTTCCACTTTTTTCAAGTGTAAATTGCACATTGCTCCAAATTGTATATATAAAAGTGTATATGATATATAAATGTATGTGAGTATCCGTAAAGTACTGATTGTGAGTTCGGATCCGTGAGTTTGCTAAGCCCAAATAACTGTCCGGATCAGTCATTCCTGCAGGAATGACCAGGAGTAATGCGATCAATATCAGCTGTTGCTATTTAAATTCTCATAAAGGTAGAATGTTCGAAAGGACTTCAGTGGTTGCGTGCCAAACTCACGATACCTGTCAATCTGTCGATCGCTGCACGAAGTGTGCATGTTACACGCACATTACTCGTTGACAAGATGCTGTGAACTGACATGTGTCACTTCATGTTATATGATCACATTGTCGAAAATTTCTGCACGCATGCACAGATCTTGTCACGCGAGATTTATTTGATAAAATTGTTTTATAAATTTTATGACACAGATGTTTTTTAAAATTTATTAAAAATTAGAATATGTAAGCTTTACGACTTAAAATATTATTCCAGTTTTCTGATATGTTATCAATTCTATTATTTTATGTTTATTATAACTTCTTTTAAACATAAATTCTTTCAATATTTTTAACATAATGATCTTGATAGTTATTTTCACGACAAAAATGAAGAATGTTTAAAATCGACAGAATAGAATGTAAGATTATAGTTTCTAAACGAATTGTATAGGTTGAAAATCTATTACTTGAACTATATATGGGGATATATTTCAATCTATTATATGAGAGAAATTTCCTAACAAATTAAATTTTCTAATATAGAAAGTGAAAAATCTTGGTGAAACGTAATACATATAACGACGACTCTATTAATTCTAAATCTATTAAACCTTTCAGAAAGGTTATCGATATAAAATGATTTAGTCGCAATATCCGTCTCGTGCCGGCAAGGGGTCATTATGCGCGAGGAAAAGTCGATACAGTCGGTTATACTAAATGGAGAAATATTAGTCGAGTGTATCATTTAATGTGATTTCGAATATGGCAATAACGAAGGCGTGTAAATCTTCGCCGTATTCGCCGCTGTTCTCGCGGTTGGCGCTACACGCGATCTCCATTTTTTTGTGTGTCGCGATAATTATTTTACAGATAATTATTTTATTATTTCGCCGGATTACGATCACACCGCGCGCACCGTCTCTTTACCGCATTCGGATATCTTTCACGGCAATACTAATGATTGCAGCTAATTATGTACGTGCTGCCGGGCGGTGGCCCCTTTAACGAACGGGGCAATAAGACAATTCGTGAGACTTCGCGCAGGTTTAACCATTTCTGCCATACGTGGATTCGCCATTAACTCTTTCAACATTCAAAAACAATAACACGCATTCTTATTGCATGTTTCGTCTTAAGCACATCTGTATCTAATCTTTATCTCATGGCAGCATTAAATAGATGAAAGAATGATGCTGAGTAGAAAGATAAAAATTAAAAACATTATGATATCTCAATGATTTGACATATTAATATCTTATAATCCACTTTTCTCGAAAAGATAAATCTCTCTTTCGTTGCGCAGTGATTGCAAGATTTTTCGCAACGATGTGGCAAACTTTCATTAATTATGAACAGATGCAGCGATTATTCGTCACAGCCAGTTTGAAATTTAATACATATTATCCTTAAGATATTACAATAGCAAAATACCGCGATGTTTGCGAAACATGCGAATGTCATGTCATTTGTTATTCTCTGTGATTATTGATTACTTCAGAAATCTAGATCGAAATTTACGGACAGCGTGATGTATTACATGGCACATAATGTGTTCTCCGGTTTCATAGCATTTATTTTTGCTACGCGATTATTAATTATATAGCAGCACGATTTTGTTTCGATAGGAATTAGTTACAGAATATATAATACGACGCGTTTGATAAGCTATGGAAAATTTGCTGCATGATAAATGCCGATAAAAACAATCTAGGAGTATAATGTATGCAAATATGCAATATATTACAGTTACCGTTACATTTATTACGTTCGCGTAGTTTAAATATAGGAGAATGTTGCAATCTTTTCATATTAAAAATATTAATTTTTTTTACGCTTTTTTTTCCAAGGTGTCAACTTCTCGCGTAATGTGAAACTACTCAAGACTTGTTATCGTTACTTGTTACTTATCGAGACTTGTTAGTTGTTGAATATGTAAAATAAGTAATAATGTCATTATATCGCTTTTCCTCTCACTAAAATGTTAAATTACATATTCCGAGACCTTGTCTTAGACAACGCCCAGTTCGGTGTCGTTTGGTGGAGTATAAACTGGATTGCTTTCTGCTAAATACATTGCACTGAATGTGCAATCAATATAAGCTATCTGCATTCGCAATTCAAGGCTAGGTAAAAGAGAAATTCGCGAGAATAATTTCTAAATAACTGTTACAACGTAAATATACAGGAAAGATGCAGCAAAGGAATTGCTCCACAATAGCTTTTTCTTGCGACTAGATTATGAGAGAACGAATCATTAAAAAACTAATGAACGGGTGATCAATTATTGCAGAAATAATGATTTAGATGATTAGAAATCTCACTTGCTAGAAATCAACGATTAATTAGCGGAAAATTTAATTGTCAACGAAATCATTGTCGGAATAATTAAAAGATTAATGCGATTCATCTAATTGTTACAGAACTATCAAAAGCTACAGATACGCATCACCTCATTACAGATATAGATTACATTAAGAGAATCATTAATTTTTTTTTAATGAATTAATTATTACAGATTTTAGGAAATTGATTTTAGAGAATTAATTATCAGGGAATTAATTTCTGTAACTATTCAATGTCTACGTAGGGACTCTACTTCGATGTAAGACGCTTATTGCGAATCCATGCAACCTTCATTCCGCTACACAGCAATCAGTAGGAATGCGTTCGGACTATTGCGTCAATTTAAATTGAAACTAGGTCGCACTGAGACGTTAGAACGATCAGGAAACTTAAAATCCCTTCTCGCGAATTTGCATCGTTATCGTTTATCGTGATTCGCGATTCGCAGTTTTGAATAAACAAATTTTACGCATTGTGCAACCGATTGCCGGCGTACAATTGGTTAATTGCTTATCGTGCGCCGAGTCTGATTAGCCGGGGATTCAAGTGTTCTATTGAACGGCTTATTGTACAGATAAATCTAGTTCATGATTTTGAAATTGCTAATCCGTGTCGTCCGAAATAATTTGCAACGCACTGAATTACAGTGCATATGCAACAGCAATTAACGTAATTGATACACTATGTTTTCAGCTGCAACACGTAAATATATAAATGCCTGTCAGCAAATTCTTTAATAATAAATAATGTGTTACATTTAACCTTTCGCTCTATGCATTTCTAATCATGTGTAGACATATTTCACATTTATGATGTACAAACCTGTAATTTTAGATCCTCTCAATCTTATTGATTTAATTTAAGAATATTTTTTATGTAAACATGTGTTCATTATCCATAAATCATCGTTAATAAAACACAGAGATTACAAGATGGAATTGTTTAAAAATTCGTGAGGCTCTTTTGGAAATAAAAGTTTAGATTTTTCTTTTAATAAATAAAAATTCTATTGTATTAAAATAAATATGTGTGTATGTAACATTCCGGGATAATATACGCATCGCATTTCTTGTGTCGTAAAATGCATTTGCATATTAAGAAAGATATATTCACGTATAATGTGGTTACAGCATAAACGATTCACATCAAAGCAAATAAGCAATTTGCACGTGCCTCTTCCAAACCTTAATAAAACGCCCATATAATAACGCGCATATACGATATAAACAAAATGTTCATTTGTTGAGGACATAATAATTACGTAATAACAGTATTTATTACTCTCGAACGTCATTGATCGTTCTCGGTGAATTTCATAATCTCATCACGTTTTACGTGATATTTTCTTGTGAATAGCGGATATCTATTACAGCAGATTGCAAGGAGAAAGAAGTTCGATCAAACTGCACGGTTATTACAAGAATTAACGAGCCTCACGAGTGCCCGTAGGACCTGTATCGAAACTAACTAGTTATTGGAAGAATATGATGTTTCATGAGCTATTTTTCAGCAAATTATCTTTCTCATGTCGCGCAATGACATTATTATATCCGTGTGTTTATAACAACAATAATTTATACAAAAATATTTTTAAAAAAGTCTAAATATGAAATTTTTGGCAATAAATTATTGTAATACTGCGTATAAGACACCCGTTTTATTGCTTGCACAGAAGCATTGCGAACAACAAGAGTGACGTTACATCTTCTATTATAAATCGTGAAAGTGCAGCATACGTGTAACTATTGTTTAGTAACACTTTTTATCTTTTTGTAATGTTATTTCATCGAAATTATATTTGGGCCGGAATCCTCGTAACGCTTTCGGCGAATTCTCACGATCTCCGCCTTCTTCCGTTATAGCATGTCTCTCGCCATTGTGCGCACGTAATCACGCGTGTCATAGAGAGTTATTCGCTCTAATCCTGTCAAGGCATTATATTGTTTCAATTTATTTAAAAAAAATCTCGACTCTGAGAGAACCAGTTACGAAAAATGAAAACGGATGTGGAAACTCATAGTTTACGTATTACGAGTGAAGAAAATATTTGTTAAAACAGATGCTGAAAGCGAAAGGGTGTGTCTTAGAAAGACTTATTGTTATATACATATATACACCTATACACACACATATATGTATATCGCGAGCGATAAAAGAAACGGGAAAGCCGCACAAGTGCTAATTAAAAAGATTTACGAGCGTTAAGAGCATTAATAAGGTTATAATTGGAGTATATCTGACATTAATATGTGTTGTTCAAAAAGATCAGAATGATATCGCGATGCGACGTGTCTCACGCGATTACATAACGGATCGTCTGCACTGTGCAATCTAAAGGGAATTCATAATAGTCTCTTTTTTCGGTTCGATCGTTTGCTGCAAAAGCTCACTTATCAAACTTTCGTGATCGATCTACGTCTGCTTAGTCAAATTGTACGTTTTGCATTTCCATGTGATACACACATAATGCAAAGTCATACAACACATAATGGCGACCTTAGTCGAGGAAGTAGAAATCAATTTGCCAAACTTAAACGTACATATTTGCCGTAATTGAAGTTATTGCCTTATTCTCCAGATTCTAATTGAATTTCTTGGTTGTCATATTATATTATCGATAATATTGTATTCTGATAAAGAGCGCATTAAATAGTTTGCATTTTCAAATATACAAGAGAGATAGTTAGATAAAAAAATAAAAATCGATTAAAATACACGAAGTAAAATGATTAGTCTATCTCAGTATTAAAAGAAATGTTCCTTAAAATTAAAATAAATACGTAAATTGCCGAAATATTATAACACTAAAATTAGGAAGGTGCAGCAAAATATCATAAAATATGTATGGATATTTCTTCGAAAAATTCAAAGATGCAAGCTTTGCAAAATCTTGAGAAAGTCGAAATTTTGTAATTTTTGAAATTTTCTCACATAAAAAAAAAGATGTTATGAGAAAGTAGATAAAATAAAATAAGCTATAATACGTTTATATCGCAATTATATGTTCGATCATAATACCTTTGTATCTATCTTTTATTTTCTTTTACGAGTTATCACGATTTGATGGAGATGAATAAATCGCTTACACAATGCCCATATTATTTTTCAAAATCTCTCCCGCGATCAATCTCTACTTATCTAAATAATCATTCTCTGTACGTTTCAAAATAAAAAGGTTTTCTAAACGGAGGACGCGCCCAACTTTCGCGGCAAATCGTGCAAGAAATTTTATATCGTAACAATGAGAATGCGTACCGATCGGAATGCATTCTAAATTGAGAGAGTTCTCCTTGCAGTATTGTTGCGCTCTCACGATTAAATGCATGCAATATCGACAGGTGCTTTACGCTTTTGCGTGTAATCGCTGAGATATAATGTATCAGTAATAATACAATGGATACCGCTTCGTATCATGACGATGCAATGATCTACAGAGTATTGTAGTGTAATTGTAATTAATAGACTTTGTGCGTAATTGCAAATTAATCCATATCATCAAGGATAATGTAAATTTGAATTGTTAAGATTTGAAACGTAAAATATATCTGATTTATTATTAATTAAAAAATTCTGAATTTATTATAATTATTATTCGTCAAGTTAAAGATTTTATATAAAAAATTTTCAATCCAATGACATAAAAACATTAATAATCCCATATATTTATCTTTGAATTTGACACTTTGATATTTTACTTTAACAAATAGTCCTGCGAACTCCTCAATTAGTCATTTGCGTCTGTTACGAATGTCTCACGTGTTTATCTTTGAATTTGACGCTCTAATTGGTGTTTTACTAACAAACAGTCCTGCGAACTTCTCAGTTACTCATTTGCGTTTGTTACGAATCCCACATAAAGTCGGCGCGAAATGTGCAATGTATTTCGTGAGCCGACAACGAAAGCGGGCACGTGTTGCTAAATCGTTCGCGCGCTTCTACTTCGGACGATTAAAGAAATACATCAGAGGTAACAGTAGAGTCGCTAGTAATTAAGAAAATTAACAATCGCCACCGATACTTATCAGTAAATTCGTAAAGCAGGATGAGTGTGATTTAATGTAAGCTATTAGCGAACGCGAAAAGTGCGAGAGTAAATGTATCGTTGAAAAGATACATTTTTGTATTTTTGTATAAGGCATTACTCATAAAATATAACACACTGAGTCACACTGAAAAAGTGTGTATAACGATAATTAGATCGACTGCAATATTTTCATGCTTCATATATTATAGAAGAATAAGATTTAGGAAAATGTGGAAATTGTTTCGCGTATTGAAAACAATTACTTACTAAAAGAGATGCAAAATTTATTTACAATTTTTTAGTTTCAGAGAAGGTAACTGACTTTTAAGTAAAACGTGAAGTTAAAAGACCAAATGAAAGTATTTATCTAAATTCTTGTCAGTCAACTGAGGTGAACGTATATAGATATAGGCCGACCACTTTACATACAAGCTATAGCAAAATGTCGCAGTGATCGTGTTTCGTTAAATAATTAGCTCTTAGATCAGTCGTGCATACGAATTTGCAAATTAATTTTGAAAAAGATATTGCAAAATTAGAAATATTTGAAAAATGCCAAAGATAAGATCTACTTAAGAATAATTACGAGATATCCAACAGTGATTTTCAAACTTTGAAAGAAAATGAAAAACGTTCTGACAAGTAAAAATAAAAATAAAGATATTTCGCTTATAAGTGTAATATGTATCCGGTTATCTTTTTAGTTCTTATTAGCTTTCTATGTATGTACGTGGACGACGAATATTTATTCAGTTCGTAAAAAGAGAAGGTCGGTACATGACTTTCATTCCGCTCTGCATGATTCAATGCCTAAGAAGGTTAAAGAGCAAGTCGGACCATTAATATTATGACTGTATTACAATCGAAATAAAGCAACGTTCAGTATATAACGTAAGCAATTACAGCATTAGTCTTGAATTGACAGGCATCACATCTCTCCTAATAAAACATTAATAAAATGTAAATATGCTTGATTAGTATCATATTTTTTTACATCCTTATTATGAACCTAAGCTATCTTGAATTGTAAAGAAACATCTGTAAGATTACTTGCAAAACGAGGATCCAAAATTTAAGTCGTGATCGTTAAAAACGTTGTGTAAACATTCTCGTTTGCGTTGTACGAGAAATTAAAGAGCAATGGATAAAATCAATATATTGTAGATAATTATTTGAGAACTGTACTGAAATAGAAACAAAACGGAACCACTATTACACTGCATTCTTGGCATTGAAGTAATTCGTACCACGTCTAATCAGGGTGGGTGTGGCACTCATGATGTATTTAACGAGCTATATAGCAAACTTGTTACTGTATATGTTTATGTGCATTTATGACAAATCGTAAAAAAATTACTCGCACTGACTAGTGAAAGTTTACGCGTTTCTATTCGTCATTATTCATTGATTTTTAAGCAAGTGTATATAATTTTCGAAATGATGTATTAAAAATTTCAAGTTTTTCCACTTTTATCTGTTCTTAAGCCGATTAAATACCTATATCTGGACTTCAAATTTTTCTAATCAAGTTAAACTATACTTTTAATTTCAGATTTGAATTAAAGTTGTATCTAATAAAAACGGATCAATTTTATCAATTTTATTCTCCACCATTTCAATCTATCTAATTGATGATTTTCTTTTTTGTACATACATGTATTTATTTTATATTTTTATTTTTTAAACAATTATTAATTTTATACAATTCGCTGCATGGTAAAAGATATCCTTTAATATTTACAATTGCGTTTTGAGGAATACGAAAAATACGAAAAAATACATGGAGCACTCGCGCTACCTGTTTGCTCGAACAGATATGTGAACGATAACGGCAATCTTTTATACACAATGGCATATCACACGCACAAACAAACGACAAGGCCAAATGACAGTTATATTACCATTTTTGTGAAATATTTTATACTTAACTTTTTATAGGACAAATCACTAAAAAAAAATTCGGTTTCTTAATAAAGATCCAAAATATATGCAATTTGAATGTGATTACATTCTGCTATTACTGAAATTACTAGAAAATTTAGGCATTAATTATTTAATATGTTTTATTTTTCAACTACAAACTTCTTCTAAGTTAAATTTAGAGATTAATTATTGTCTTTATATTCTATTATCTTATATACCGTTTAAAATTAAAGTAATTAAAAAAAATCTTATTTCATATTTTACATTTAATTTATATTTAAATAAATATTATTCAATGGATTAATATATTACTTGATAAAAATTATAATTTCCTAATTCTGTAGAAAAGTATATGTATGTGCATAATTTTGGTGATTTATAATTAAAATTTAATAAAAGTTGCATTGTATGTAACTTTATAATTTAATTAAATGTATCAGAAGTTTTAACAAGAACTTTTTAGTATAAGCAGAAAAATAAGTCGATTTTAATAAACAAGGAACAAACAAAATGACTGTAATAGAGATTGACCTTTGTGGGCATGCTAAATTCCTTCTTCCTTGATAGTGTCTACTTTCAACTCCATGAACTAGAGAAAGGGAAATGATTTACGTGGAAAAAGCTACGTTAGATACAAAAACGTGTAATAATAAAGTTATTCTTACATATTTATTATGCAATTATTTGTTATTTTTTTACGTATAATTTCTATTCCGTTCAATATAGAGATTTCATGTTACGTAATTAAAAATACAAATAAATTATTCATTCTCTCTCTCTCTCTCTCTTTCCTTCCCTCCCTCTGATTAAAAAGATTAACGTGTGAAGAATCTGATGTAAATTATTCTTTTATCAAAATTGCATAAATTTTTAGTAAATTAATTGTTTAATGGCATTTTCCTTTTTACGTAGCGCATCTTTATCTGGAATTATTATTCTGCAAGCGATCAACGACCGACTAGAATGCAATCGGCGGAGACTACCGGTTGCATCCTTGTAAGGACGACGTTAATTAAACCGCATTGCACGCATATCGAGACGTGGTATTGCGCGCGTCCGAGAGACAACACATAGAAGATTCCCTTGAGCTTCAAGTTCAGGGCGCGCGTCTCTCGGTGTTATAGCCTAGGTTGGCGAGAGACGTTTGCATCATAGAGTCTTCACCACGAAGGAATTACGGACACGGCTGCAAGCCGGTTGCATCATTGAGGATCGTTGCACCTCGCGAGCCGTCCTCGGATCGAGCAAGATCACGGATCGTCCTCCAGACACGAGCGTGCAACCTCCTCGATTCTTCCGCACTTCATTCAACGTTTTCTCTGAGTCATTCGCGGATCGTGATTCCACATGTTCGGAGATCAAATTATTGATATTGAATATTACCGCTTTGCAAATGCCTCGAATTACAATTATCTTTGCGACATCAACATAAATTGATTTTAACTTTGAGCATCTATAAAATTAATTTATGCATCATGTGCGTAATATTGAACACAATTTTTTGCTTTTAATAAATTATTTACCATTTAATTAAAACTTTAAAATTCTTATAAATTTTAATTACCTTCTTTATTCTTTAATATGATTAATACATAATTTTCAAACAACTTGAAAAAATTATCTTAGTATATCAACATCAATAAGATTGAGCTCAATTTTATTTTATTGTTATTAGAAAAATCAATTTAATTACATTGCCTAAAATTTTTATAATCAAAATTGCAAATGCATATGATTGTTTTCGCCTTTTTAATAATTTCCCTCGATACGAGCGATATATTTTAAAACCAATTTTTTTAAGCGGCTTAACGACGCACTTGTTATTACATTAACACGCAATCGTTTAATTACGCTCGTTAAGAGCATTGACTTCTAACGTCATCAAACGCAGGATCGTGGCATATCTCATTTTTCGTTCGAATTATCATCAATTGAATCTTGACGCGTGACTCGCTGCCATCAAGAGAAAATTAGAGACGGACAATCAATTAAAACGCACTGCCGGCAAGTTCGTATCACCTATCTAACAATCGCGAAGTGTCAATATTTCGCAAAAGGCTCCCTGTGAAGGCTCGCTCACTCGCGTTCGCCTCGCGCAGCTTAATGGTTACTTGCACGTCGACGCGATATAAACCAGACCGCTGGCATTGATCACTAGATATTTCATAATCTGTGCGCGCGGGCCTGTTATTTTCCTGCTCCTGTAGTAATTAGACTCCGCGACTGCAAACCGCCCATCCGAACCCGTTCATTCCGGTAGGATGATGATCAGCCGAAAGGGAAACCGTTGATAAGTACCTGTTAGTCTCGTACCTGTTTTCCGCACAATTATTCGTCTTTTTTTCATTTTAAACAGCCGTTTTGAAACTTAAAGAGCGTGCATGCGCGATCAAAAAGTCAAGAGGGTACGGCGATTGTTGAATATAATCACCATAGATCGTGCGTCTCATAAATCTAAATGTCAATAATCTTTTAAAATTACAAAATAATATTAAAGATAAAACAAAAGTGAATACAAAAAAATTTAATTTTAATCTGCAAAAAGTAAATTTCTACTAATCAACAGATCTCGGTCACTTGTGAGGATTAATAAAAAGGAAATATAATAAGTATTGCATTTAGATAAGGAAGGCGCTATTGTCACTTCGCATAATAATAATAATACGCCGTGAATTCACTTCCCGCAGTTAACGGTGATAATTATTCTCTCTCGGCGATTACTATCGATATCGTTTCTCGCAACACAATGCACAATGAACGAGATACCGTGCATGAACGCGATAGATATGCACGTACTGTTGAGAGACGACGGTATGGCTCCGATAGTAGGGTCGATCTCTCGCAACGGATTCCACGATTAAATTAATTCGTTTCCAATTAGATGGCCCCAAGTGCGGCTCATGCGAAGGTAGGCAAAGCGTGGATCCCGCCGGCGTGCAACATTTTAATTATGCGCCGATGCGTGGGACGAATCGCGCGTGACGCAACGGAGAAACTACGCGATAAAAGCTGCCGTAATTTTCCAGGTAGAATACAGAGGCTGCTGTCGACGCCGCCGCCGCCTTTATGGTTGCACATCGTTGATTAATACGGAATCGAGGCACACATATTCGCGCCATACGATCAATTCTCCGTTTGCGATGATAATAAATGCGCGATATGCCGCGTTATCTTCTCGCTAATCAATCTAATGCAATAGAATCAACCGCCGCCACTCCTAATCAAGATGGTAATAATTTCTAGTACCTTTCCGTTGATGTGCAAAACTCGAGCTTTCAACATTTTACGTTTCGTATGAACGGCGTAATACATTTTCACGATAAAAATTGTTCACATATATTTCAATAACGTGGAAAATTGATTGATACATATATAAAAAAAAGTGTATGTCATATTCTCATATTCTGTCGAAATTACGTAAATGTATACGTTTGCGATATGCGCTATTAAAACGATCACATAGTCGTGATAGCGTTGTATGCAAGTAGTATTTCATAAAATTCTTGTTAACCATCGAGTGTATATTTAAGGACTAATTCGAAGCGGAAAATTTTTCGTTTTTACACGCATTTTTATAGAACTGCTGTTCACGAAAGACAGTCGCAAGATCTTGTTTTATAATCTTTTTTTCGCACTGTTTTTTTTTTGCATAACGTAATGTTGCAATTTTTATCACAAAGTCAACTTTAAATGAGATATATGCGAACACTGAATAGTGTTACTTTGGTTAATGCAAATTATGAATGTAATTATTGCTACACGCGTACGGAATGCAGCTTGTAAAAGCGTTATTGTGTCAGTTTATGATCGCATTAACCTCTTGGTTCAGTGGAAAAGATTAATCAACACAGCTCGGCTAATTAAATTCCCTTGAAAACATTTTCGGTGCGTAACAGGAATATTTTTGGCACGGAATAAAAATAAAAGCGGAATTTAATATTCATACTGAAGATTACATGTTATAAACGAAATTTTGAGCATGCGAAGCTGCTTTTAATTAGATTTAAACATTCTCGGGAAAGTTCTTTAATTACAAAATATCAAGTAGCGTTTGTGCGGAAGCAAGTCAAATATTATTCCAAACGTGAAAATTATTCGAAACGTGAGCACATGATATCTTATTTCAAATTAAAATTTACCTTTAAATATTTAACATATTTTCATCATTTACATGCATTTTCTAATTTTCACTATATTTTCCTTGCTAATTTCAGAATACATTAAACTAAAAGATTGTAACCACCAATAAAAACAAATATGCGTACAAAACTTATTCTCATTATGTCATTTATATTATTTTTTTTTTATTTACATTATATTATTTATTATAGATATCTTATTTAGGGTATCTAATAGAAAATAATTATGATTTATTTTTAGCGTAAATACGTTTTCGCTAAAGTGCGCGAATATCTTGGGAGATGTTGTACACAAGCTATCTTTGCGTAACAACACGTACGATATAAATGCGTGGGCTCTCGCCGATATTCGCTTATAGAGCAGCGACGTGGATATCTACGCTATTATAGAGCACTATATGCGTGTAACCACGGAGAAAGTTCGACGTGCGGCTGCCGAACCATAATGCAACCGACCGTTAATGCGCACTAAAAATGGATCGTGTTTATTAACGTTGCCTCCTTGCGGAGTATGCTGCCGCGTACTTGTCCGGATCTATCGGAATGAAAGGAATTGCCGCGGACGAATGATCAGATACCGGCAGGAAATAACAGCTCGGCGTTAATGCGAATTTGTCGGAAACAAATAATAACTTTATCTCTGATCGATGCAGCAAACTGCGCAGCCTTTGATTCTTCCGTTCGTCAAACGATAGATGAAATTGTTAAGCAGCAAGCAGGAAATTAAAGTCCCGTTTACTGCGCCGCTGTTTACCGTGCGAAAGTGCACGCTGCCTTTTCGCTACGGCCACTTTTGGAGTCGCGGGTGTCCTTTTAGAATAACGAGAGAGAAAGTTGAATGACACAAAATAATATATAAACATTACGTTTATCCCCGCATAGATCAATGGCCGTAATACGTCAATGGCCGTGTTTCATTGATAATTATTCAATCCGTAATTCTTATCCGTAATTCTAATCACACCTTATAAAATCGTACAATAACACTGAAACGTAAAGTGCTCGCGGAAATTAACTCAATCGCATTATGCATAATTACAACGCAGATATTCTCGTAAGAGCAATTATAACCGTACGGATATTTTTTTGTGCCTTTGGAGAGTGGACATAATCGACGTAACATAATGCAAACATAATAATTATGTCTTACATACTAACTCTTACTACATGTTTTGTGGGATAAAATACATGCCACGATTATTGAAAATTACTAAATTATTACGAGTTAAATGTCTTTAAGTTAGCAACGTATGTTTTGTCAGGAATATTTAAGATTTTAAAGTGTATAATTTTTAAGTAAAACTTTCATATTTTTTTAAATTATTATAAATTATCTATTTAGAGAACAGTTCTGTACGCGTAAAATTTTGTTTCCCTCTTTTTTTCGTTTTCTTGTGAACTTATCGTGATATTTGTAATACTTGCTTTTTTATTAAACTTTTTCGACTGTAATATTACGTTGCATAAATGAAACAAAGTCGACTCTAATTTTTAATTGTTGAGATACGTTTAAGCATACACGTCCACGTCTGTTTTTTTCTTGAGAAACTAAAGAAGAATTCGGAACAGGAATTTGTATTCGCTGGAGAAAACTCTATATCCGTCATGTTGTAAAGAAATAAAGAGCATGTCAAAGTGATATTTTTAATGGCAATTTTCACACGGTAGTAACTATGTTCAATAGTTTTATACGTAATCATGCACAATATATTTCCCCGGCGTCGTGCCATTTCATGGTTCGAAATCATTCAACAGCTGGCGTGCGAGATCCATTAATCTTGCAACGTGATCTACCCGATTCTGATTGATCAAGAACGTTGATGTAACTTTAAAACGTTTGTAAGCTTGCCGGAAAAAGACGACAATTTATCATCGCGTAATAGATCCCATTATTATAACTTCACGCTAGCTTGATTCTATGCGCAACATGTGTCCTATCCCATCTAGTTGCCTACGATAAAATTAAGTAACAGTTTTGAAAACTAAAAACAATTAGTAATTCTAGATTTTATTTTGTAAGTATATTTATTTGTCTGCGATTTTATTTAAATTTATTAAAATTATTTAAAATATTGTACCACTATGTATATATGTATTTTTTTTAACATTGCTTGATTACATTCTCAAAAGAAAACGTTGTAGAAACACAGCTTTAAAACACAAACATATAGAAGAAATGTTTTGCAACTTCATAGATTATTTATATTACTATGCAACTGATTAATTTAAATTTAGATTGATAAGTTTAGATATTTCTTAAGTAATTAATTTAAATGCACAATAAAACTTGGACTGTACGACAGGATGGAAGATTTACGCAAAATTTCTCCTGCATATCTTTTCAATATCGGTTATTGACGTGTTCTAAATTATTTATTTGCCAATTGTTTTATTGTAAAATACTATATAGACTCTTTACAACAAAGTTAAAGAAAAACAGTGTAAACCGCATGCATACTGGTTAATTACAACGTGACAACAGAAACTTATCTGATGAAAGTATAGAACTGCGCGTCTCCTGTTAATGCACGCATATCTGATCAGTGCTTCAATATTTAATATCCAATAGATTTATTATCCGATCTCTCTATGCAAAGCATTTCGAAAGAAAAGTATTCAAGTCTAAAAAACTTAATCAATGTACATATAACTACATATAACTAATACATATAACATACAAAAAACTAATACAACATGTATAATTAGTATATCGGCGTAATTTTAATTCGTTTAGTTATTTTTATCAATTTTGATAAAATATTGATGTTTTTCAGTTAGGATATTTTAATTAATTACTTGAACGTAATTTCTTGTAATTTACTAACTCGTTTTTCATTTTCATTAAGAATATTTATTTTCGCTGTAGTTAATATTATCGCGTGTGAAAAAGGAAGAAGCACGTGCTAGTGAATAACATGCTCGTAAATACATCTAATGTGACATACAACCATCACGACCGACGTGGTAGATTGCAGAAAAAGCGATTTAGACATCTAAAGAAAGCATTAATAATATTCATATCCTGGAGCTGGATGTGAGGAGTAAATGACGTTCGCGAAAATGGCTCATTAGATTCGCGCGATAATTAACACGGCTGGATCAGAGAAGTCTAATACTCTAATGGTGGGACCGACAATGTAGCTTTGGATAGGGTGCCTAGGAGTGAAAGTATTCGCAATTTCTTTCGTAAATATATCTGCCCAAAGTGGAAACGAAACGCAAGAGTTGTTGCACAAGAATTATGCAGTAGAATCACGAATATTTGTTATCCACATAATATCTGAGTATCGTGTAATCGAATGTTTAATTTCGCTAATAATATTATAAATTTATATGTTATAAAAAAGCCCCCCCTCAATGCAGATATGATACTTTTTTTATAAGAATATAAAGATTATTTCAATCTTAAAACAATTCCGTTTGAGTAAACTACAAATTGTGACTATTAAAAAAAAGCGATAACTTGTCAAATATAATAAACATAATCAGTAATTTCACTCACCAACCGTTGTCAACTGTTTGGATGTAGTATTGGATCGCCGATTGTATCCTTGAGTCGCTGCTGCATTGCCATTGCACTGCTACACACTACTACACGCACTGCTACACACTGCTACACACACTGTTGTTTGTTACACAGCTGTTTGTACCTAAACATTAAATTATAATATTATATTTAATATTGCATATGTAATTGGAACTTTCACTAATTTAATAAGTATTTTCTGTTTTAGTTTGGAGTATCAAATTAAATATATGTATATGTATGTGTATTAGCCGGCAAAGAAGCATTAATAAAACATAAATGTAAAATTTATATTAAATCAATTTTAAACGTTTTACAGTTCGCGATAGATTTCAGGATAAAAAATTCTACTTTATACATTTCAACTTTATACATTTTACCACATATTTTCTTATATAGAAGCGTTTTATTATATACATCTTATATATGCACTTATTCCGATTTTTTCCAAATGATTTTCGTATTACACAATATATTAAATACATTAAATAATAAATAGAATTTTATCTTAAATTCTGATTCAAATTACAGTTATTATCGTTTAAAGCAAGCACGTTAAACTTCGCATTCCTTCGAGCGAGCAAGAAAAACATGATAAATTAAAACTGTCACGACAGTGTGCAATCATCCGGCACGGAATACGGTAATTTGTAAAACAATAAATTTAGAATCTCAACTTACTTTCGTTCGCGGAGACTGTATCTCCTCGGTAACGGAAAACACACGCAACAAGTCCCGAATGTACCACGTTTACTGCTTCTCATTTCCGCGAGCACGCTCCGATGCTATCGCGACAAGGTTTCGGAGCTTACTATCGTCGCCGAAGAGTCTAGTCACATTGTTTTCACGCGCGTCGTTAAAAATTTCTGGAATTCCAAACAAAGGGGCTCGCCGGCTGGAGCCTGCTAACCCTCGCGCCGCGTAACCTTGAGCTTCTCGAAAACAGTTTTGCCCTCAGTATCGTTCTGCCTGCCTGTGTGCGTGTCGCGGAAGCTGCTCAGTGACGTCTCGCATCGTTTTCGCGTCAAATAGCTCCATGGTTATGTTCGCGCCGTCTTCGCATGTTGTCCTGGACGACAGTGTGCAATCATCCGGCACGGTAATTTGTAAAACAATAAATTTAGAATCTCAACTTACTTTCGTTCGCGAAGACTGTATCTCCTCGGTAACGGAAAGCACACGCAACAAGTCCCGAATGTTAGAATGTACCACGTTTACTGCTTCTCATTTCCGCGAGCACGCTCCGATGCTATCGCGACAAGGTTTCGGACCTTACTGTCGTCGCCGGGGGTCTAGTCGCATTGTTTTCACGCGCGCCGTCAAAAATTTCTGGAATTCCAAACAAAGGGGCTCGCCGGCCGGAGCCTGTTAACCCTCGCGCCGCGTAACTTTGAGCTTCTCGAAAACAGTTTTGCCCTCAGTATCGTTCTGCCTGTCTGTGTGCGTGTCGCGGAACTGCTCGGTGACGTCTCGCATCGTTTTCGCGTCAAATAGCTCCATGGTTATGTTCGCGCCGTCTTCGCGCGTTGTCCTGGACGACGAGCGAGGTACAGTGCCCAAGCGTGCAAAAACGCGGGAGTCCGCAGAAAGCGCGGGAATATTACGAGGCATTAAGCTGCTGGCATATAGAACGGTTTAAACAGTGAAACTTAAAACATGAGAATTTCAAGTGTTACGTGTGTACGGATTTTTCAAGGATTACATTGCAAAATGGCTGCTTGCGTTCTCGACTGTGATTGGCTTCGCTTCGCTTACGTTTGAAGTACTTTTTTTATTGCGTGCGTTTTTCTATGTGTCACCTGCTTAATGCCGCGCAATATTCCCGCGTTTAAACGGAGTGGTGATTCTGTTCCCTTGGATTCTGCGCGTTGGAAAAAGTTCCGCGAGTTGCAAACAAGGGCGATTGTTCAGTGAAAGCGTTTTCCTTGTGCCGCGGCCTTTTCCGAAATGCTTTTCCGCCGAGTGTCGTCCGTGTGCGTATGTGTGTGTGTGTCGCGGCAGTTGGTCGGTGACGCCTCGCATCGTTTTCGCGTATAATACAATAGCTCCATGTTTATGTTCGCGCCGTCTTCGCACAGTTATCCTGCACAGAAAAAAACATTAATTTCGAATCAACAATAATATTCTCATATATTGTATAAATAAAAATATAAAATCCTCTTTAAAGATAATCTTAAACAGAAATAAAATTTCTTTATGTGAGCAAGTTATTGTCTGTTTAAGATTATCAAAAGCAGAAGATTTTATATTTTTGCTTATGTATGAGAATATTATTGTTGATTTGAAATTAATGTTTTTTTTTCTGTGTGTGGGCGACAAGCGAGATACCTCAAAGCGCGTAGAAACACGGCATTAAGCTGCTGAACACATAGAACAGTTTAAACAGTCTTAAAGACTTAAAACGTGAGAATTTCAAGTGTTACGTGTGTGGAATTTTCAAGGATTACATCGCAAAGTGGCTGCTTCCCAGTGAGAAATGGTTGGTCAAATTGATATCGAAATCGATGTCGATTCGATATCTTTTGCATCGAAAAGGCATCAATTTGACGTCGATTCGATGTCTTTTCGATTATCATTTCTCAGCGGGTTGCGTTCTCGATAGTCGCTTCGCTGTGATTGGTCGCTTCGCTAACGTTTGAAGTACCTTTCTTACTGCGTGCATTTTTCTATGTGTCACTTGCTCAATGCCGCGCGATATTCCCGCGTTTGAACGGAGCGGTGATTCTGTTTCCGCGCCGCGTTGGAGAAAATTACGCGAGTTGCGAACAAGAGCGGCTTATCAGTGAAAGCGTTTTCCTCGCGCCGCGGTTTTTTCCGAAATGGAAAAAACCGCGGCTTTTCCGCCGAGTGTCGTCCGTTTACGTATGTGCGAGTGTGTCGCGAGGAGAGTTGACGCCTCGCCGCGTTTGTACGGATCGGCGATTGCGTTCGCGGCGTACGCGCTCCTTCATGGCGTAGGCGACAAGGCGGCTTCCCGCGCTCGGCGCGCCGACATTCCGCAAGCTTTCCTTCTCCCGCGCAGCGAGGTTGTGCTTTTCCGAAAGTTTTTCGAGCATCGTGTCTCACCCGCGTCGCACAATAGACTCGAGTACGCGAAGAGAGTAACTATTACAGTTAATACTGGAGTAGAACAATTGACGTCGATCGCGATCATCTTTCGCGTAGCCGCGATCAATGCTCGTAATTATGTGCACGAATTAATTAAGCGGTAATAATTGACAGTGATCGCGATATGTTGTACAATAGCCGCGATCACTGCTTCTCGTTCTGTGGATTAAAAGCGCGAAGAGAGTAACTATAATTAATACTTATTTAGGTTTATAGGTTATATGCGTGAATTTATCGGAAAAATGAAATTAGGATAGTGACGCTCGCGATCATTTCTCGCCAAGTCGCGATTGTAATTATTCTATATATGAAAAGCACAAAGTAGTAGTTAATTTTTTTAATTATCACAGCAGTGCTATGAATTCTATTTATAACTGCAAATGGAAATTTATCGTAATTAAAACACGATCGCTAGAATTAA
The DNA here is from genome assembly GCA_021460005.1 of Tetramorium alpestre. Taxonomy (NCBI): domain Eukaryota; kingdom Metazoa; phylum Arthropoda; class Insecta; order Hymenoptera; family Formicidae; genus Tetramorium; species Tetramorium alpestre. The sequence continues at coordinate 1,269,616 of JAJVSH010000002.1, forward strand.
AAATCACTCGTCTCATCATATTGAAATTATGATTCTAAGTAAAAATAAATGTCGCATAAAAATAAGACTGTAGTTCGAAAAACGTCGATAAAAGTAACGAACGATCATAGTTTCCGTACAAATAAGAAATATTTTATCAATATATTTTTATTCATAAATTTTGTTTAACTGTAATATTCGTACGTGAAAGGAATTTCGCGAATAAATAAACGTCGCGAGAATCAAATTAAGCATATATCGTGTATCAAATCGTGTACAAAAATCGTATCGGGAGTGCCGAATTCAAATATCGGTCGTTAATAAAATATAATCGTGATTAAAATTTGAAAACTTAAATTTTTGTGAGTGAGAATTTTGTGAACTCTGAATAAAGTCGTCGACGAAGGAGTTGGAGCTACGTGGGTTGTAGCGACGTGACAACGACTGGTGAGTAAATTTATTTATTATATTTGTTTGAGTGTATTATTCGTGTACTTTAATCGATGTACTTATTATTTTTATCGCAATTATGCAATTCAATGAATGAATATTAGAATTAAGATCGTTGTTATCGTGACAGAATTTTAAATCTACCGTAGGACTGTGAGAAAAATAATTATTAATTAATAATTATCAATTGTTAATAGATGCAGTTAATGGGCGGTCGGAGACGTCGAGGTGGTGAGTAAGATTTATGTCAATACAATTGGTTGCAATAATTTGATATTGTTACATCAAAGTAAAATTCTTAATCATAAAATTTTTTCTCTTCTAAATTTATTCTCTTTTATAAATATTGCAAGATTATGAGCACATTTAATTTATTCCAAAATTTAAAAATAAAAGAAGCATAAGTATCATCTTTTTTTCTTGAATATCTGCGCATTTTATCTAATTTTTTTAAATACGTTATTATAACATTATGTATTTTATTTATATATTTTTCATTTTAATTAACTTAATTGTGTAGTTTATTAATGTTATTAATATTAACTTTTTCTTTTTTTCCGACTTATATTTTAAAATTATATAAGCAGATTCAATTTATTTTTATATTTATCTGAAAGTATATGATTAAAAATTTCCAAATCTCTTTCTTTTTAAATTTTTTCAATAAAATTTATAAATAAAAGAAATGATATATATCATTTTAAATTAGTTCGATACTTTACATTAATATTTTGAAAAGATATTATATATATCTTATTGTTAATTACAATTTTAATTGGCATTGTATTTTCCTAAATGCATTAATTAATGCGGTTATATTATGGACAGAACTTATTTCACAATTGGTGAAACGCTCTGATGTAGCAATAATCATCTTTTACCTAATGTTCAGTGACATGATTCGATTGAACAAAGATTAGGAAGAGCGAAACAGTCCATGCTCAATTAAATTATTCCTTGACTGTTAAAGATAGTAAGGCTGATGTTAAGTCAGAAAGAAAGGCTTTCGAAATGTAGGACGAAGAGAACGATGATACACCAATATAGTATATATACGATATAAATTGTCGTTTTTACATAAATATTATTTTATCGACGCGTCATAATTACAAACGACGATCTAGAATAGCGCGAAATCGTAAAACGGATCAATTTTATCGCGTCAGTCTCGGCATTACCGAACCGTAAACAGGCTTAACTTTGTTTCTCTCTAGTTGTCCATATAATTCTTCGTGGATTATAGCGCAATTTTTTGCGATTGAGAGTTTTATTTTATTTGTGCAATTATATCGATGTATAGAAAATAATCTTTTAGAATGATAAATAAGGAAATTTAAAAGCGTTGTGTCTTAAAAATTTTGTTTTATTGAGACAACTTTCCGAAGCATTTGGATATTATTCCGCAAATTTTATTAGTCAGAAAGTGCTGTGATAAAAATATTTTATCTATTGATATAATATGACATGATATTCCGGAATTCTCGGTTTTTTTCTGCTCTAAATATTACTCAAAATTGAAGACAATATTAATTATTACATTGAAATAACTAATTTGTATAATAATTATGTTAAAATGTGAATAAAAAAATTATATTTGCAATTATAGAAATATGCGTTGCATTCTAGTTGAATTTCTATTTTAAGTTCAAAATTTAAAATTATTTAAAAAATATAATTGCTCACATTATCATTCATTGACTTGTAAAAGTTTTAATGAGATTCATTACAAGATTAATTAATTCTATTGATTTATGCAAAGTTATAAACCACGATACATATGTCACTTCAGAATTTAACAGTGCTAATTTTCACAACGAATTAACGCAGACATAAATGATACCTGTTTGGAATTATACTGATGTATTAAAAGCAGGAAACTTTTTTCTCTCTATATTCTCTTATATTCATTCAATTTTTTTTCAATCGTGAATTAAAAATACGAGAACCGCGCATGAAAAATCGGTAAATTCTAGCCTCGTGGATTAAGTTTAACGTGCGAGTGGCCGCATATATCGACTTGCAAAAACAGATATGCGTCAAACACCGCGTCACATCTGGTAAATAGTCTCTCGCAACCTTTAATTTTGTGCCGAATTCCGGGTGGGTTTGATTAGTCCTCAGTATTTCAACGTAGCCACGTGTATCACGTCGCGCTGTCATTAACGAGTTCTTTTTTTGCAGTTTTTTTAACAGGATGTAGTTTTGCGAAAGTATGACGAAGTGAAATAATTTTTCCTCTTTAATAATGACATATAGATCTGCAGATAATCTATCAATATTAAAAGTTTGGGATTATAATATACAAGCAGTCTAAATATTTATTTACTTATTTATATTTATATTACATTTTTAATATAAATATATATTTGTAATTAAAAATATTTGTAATTAAATATGTTTGTAATTAAATATATTTGTAATTAAATATATTTGTAATTAAAATGTGATATGTGAATCTCTTGTGTGAATAAAAAAATATAAAATTATTATATTATTTCTAAAACAAGTTTTGTGTACGGAAAAAAGAGGAATTATGTGTGATAAAATGATATTTTCTGCAGAGCTATTGCTTTATTGTAGAACATACTTTTCACAATAATCTCTTATTTCTTCTTGTTATATCAATTGAATATACACGTTCTCGATATTATCCGCTTTACTTGTACAATGTTAAAATTATCCGCCACAACTCTGGTTCTTATTCGCCAGTGGATCCGATTTCAAGTGGCGAGCGGGACCAGTCGGTCGAGTTTAGTCGTGAATCACATTTGAGAGTGGTCATTCGACCGGTTAGACGCAGCGATCCGTCTGTAGCATGCTCCGTTGATCCGGTGGTATGGTGAAAGGAGTTTGCGCGGCTTTTAACGCCCGCGCGTTCCAACGAATTTGCCCGCGATCTAGTATATGGCTGATAGGCATTCGGTAGCGTAACACAGGGTTGTGTTCTCGCGTATGACCGTGCAAAATGCACGTCCCAGGCTAGCAAAATACACCATTAAACTTTCAATTAACTCTCTCAATTAAGTCGGCATGTTGAGCGTCGCAATATCTGACTTAAATTAAATCAGCAAATAAGAAAGATAAGAGAATTTAGATTTTTGCGTCTCATAGTAGCAATATGGCAAAATGAAATTCAGAATTTTATGTTTATTTTGACAAATTGTGTCTTTCTCGTGAAATACTATACGATATGTAATTACTAATGAGAACAACGCGCAATTAATTTTGCAATTGCATCAAATGTTTATTAATTTGCAAATAAATACATTCAATAGTTGATTACCGACTTTAGTCGCGTAGTCCAGTCTTCGTTGGCATAAAACTAGGACTCTCTACGGCCCTGAGTAGCACCTTTTATATCGGTTACCATCAGTGAATGCCGTTTTCGAAGGACACGCTCGGTTACAGCCAGTGCCATGTGGATGTTGTTACATACGGTACTGAATATCCGTTACCGCGGAGTAAACGTCACGTCGCGCAAGTCATCGGCTGGAAAGCGCCCCGGGTACAGATCACCCAGAGTGATTCCTCAACAGGCTCGTGTGAACCGAGGTCTGGACTTTCACGGATAGCGTGCGATCGGTGCACGTGCTGGGCGCATATAGTTTTCCTTTCTAATACGTCAGTTAACATTAGAGTTTACGATCCCGGAATTTAGTTTTCCGCACGGAACTTCAGCCGATCGTATCACGAGGAAGATATGAGTTTGGTTTTCTTCTTTCTCTCTTTTAATGGGAGAGTTTTAACTTCTATCATGGAAATTGTATGTTTATTTCTAAATTAATACTACGATGTAACTGATATATCTTGCTTTCTTCTTATTACAGCGAAATTTTTACAAAATATATTGACATATATAAAGTATTCTTCTTTTATTGATATATAAAGTATTCTTCTTTTATTGATGACAATTTTATATTACTAAAATAAAAATAAAATTCTAAACTACTTTGGCAAATTAAAGAAGATTAATGATTTAGTTAATAAACTGAATCGTTACTTACTACTAATAAACATAATTAGCGATTTTACGTTTACTTTCTTATTGTAAATGCATATGTTGTAAATGAATTCTGAACTCGCGCAATTTTTATTCGAATCTATTTCAATCTTCTTACCGTTACTTCCCAAATCTAAAAGAAAGCGTTTAATTACCACATCATGATATATAATTAGTTGAAATACAGTAAATATAAATTAAATGAGATGATATATAAATCTTTACAAATTATCTACTGAAATAACATGATGAAAATTTGAGTCCATTTATTATAATCCTTAATGAATTAAAAATACTTGTTAAGCTATCAACGAAATTAATAAAATAATAAATTAATTATTTCTACGTTATTAAAAACATAAGTAACGTAAATAACAAGTTAGCAAAAATAAAAAAGAATAAATGAAAAAATATAACAAAAACTAGTTGGTCAGTTCTACGGTGAATTATGTTTTTCGGTTTCTTAACTTTCTGTATTACATTCGTATGGCTTATCGATCTAACTACAGTGTCGGTTTGGTAATTTGCAGATCGATCAGAACCAGCCTCGGAATTATTTATGGTTCACTTGTTTATGTAGAATACGATCGTATTCGCCGATGACTTTTACTTTCGCGATTGCAGAGAACGCTGTCGTTGCATGCTAATTCGCGCGTGGCAAATTCGAGAAATGTGTGTATTTTCTGTGCCGTTTCGATGTATCATATATATTATAATAATCTATCCAAGAGAAAACAATTTTGCTCTCGCTTCTAACATGCGTTTATAATTCCACATTTTATCGTCATTTTCGTCAAGTATTCTAACTATCGTTGCCATTTTTTAATTGTGTTTTGAAGATTTATTTCTGTAATGCAACACGAATGACTAGTCAATTTGCACGTATTTTTATCATAACACAATTGTCAGAACAAAAAATAATTGCATGTTTATTAAATTTATTAAATGTTTATTATTATTTATTAAATGTTTACATTTTATGAGAAGTCTATAATTATTTTTATTTCATGCATTAATTTTGTTATAAAAAAATATTTTTTCTAATTTAAATATCGCGAAATTTTATTCCAATCAAATAAAAATGTCTTAAAATAAAAGCATGAAGAAATATCAAACATATAATTTTACATAATTCAAACAGAATTTTGTATTCATGATTGCATCGTAAAATTCATATAAAATAGCGATTACTTTTCGCGATCATTGAACAACGATAATGTTGGACTTTAAGACAGTGTTTGAACGCGATGACAATTTCGAACACCATGCGAAATATGAATTACCTTGGTTTCTCGCAATAATACTTTGAACGGCCGCTGTTGCATATCAATCAATCGGTAGACATTTACCTTTCTACGAGTTCTAAGCAACTTGGATGATTACAGTTACCATGTGGGTGTTGAACATTTCTCATTGATGGATGCTTTCACGATTTGATAATTCTTAAATCATCATTCTCGATCGCAGAGATTCTATTTACATTCTACTTGTTATTACATTATTATGTACAAAAAGTAATTCTTCTTAGCAATTCTTAATATCTCAGTTCTCATGCAAAAGACTTGTTAACGCTAACCACTTCTACATGCTTATCATGCTAAATTTTTATCTGACAAAAATTAAGGACGACTGATTAAAAATTGAATAAAAATAGTGAAAGGCCATTACCGCGCGTGCGATCGATTTTTTGCGATGCTTTTTTATCTTATATTGTACTATAGCTTTCATTAATGATATATTAATGGTATTTTGCAAAGACTTGCCGCGGTATAAGAAATTAGGTGTTACTTGGCGATTCCCCTGGCCGATCATGAGCCTAGTCGTAACAAGACGTTCTCTATCCATTCCCAGTTCGGAAATCGCACCATAAAACATTTATGGGAAACGTGATTGGCTTAACTTCGACCGGGCGTATGATCTTGTAATTTGTCCCATACAAGGTAGACAGCTATTTTCCTTAGAAAGCGTCAAGGGAGATTTCGACTGCTGCTCCAATTAACCGTGCGCGAATTTGTATTATGTTCGAAGAAACGGATAGAAGCGGCCCATAGGCGGTTTTAATTGTGCGGCTTGTAGTATACAGTTCTTTAACCGCCAGCGGGCTGAAAGTACGATCGGGAAAAATTTACGATTGTTTTTATCAACGAGATACGACGATAAAATTAAATTGTTTTAATTGATTCAATTTTCATAGTAACGACGTTGAATTAATGTGCGAATATCTTAAGTCCAGTAAAGCAAGGAATTATATTTTTTATAGATAGCTATCGAAATGAATTGAATAACTTTTACGTTGCGACTTTGAAATTACTAGTCCGACAATTTCGGATAGATTACAATTGTCGACAATTAACGTTGTAATAAATCATTACAATCTGTTACCGTTTGCAAGATTTGTCGGCTTTATAATAATAGTATTCAGCTGTTTGAAATATTCGATTCTAATATCAGATATTGTCCGGTCGAAGTATTATAACGATTAAGATAAAATACGGGCGTGATGGAGGATAAATGAAAATTTCTTTTATCTTCGAAATGCATCTGATTTGTTTGGTTGATGCGATAATTACTCGGGATTCTGAAAGAAATTTCTGAAAGAAGTTTACAAAGAAATGCGGGCAAGGCCGTATCATTAACGGAATGCAGCCAAGTTTATAGTAGATTCTATTAGCCGGAATTGTGTAATTCACTGTAACTACCGGCCCCGCGACTGTGGTGGTGAGTAGCTTCGAGAGGCAATGCATATATAAACTATAAGCTATGCATCGCGTTTTATCACGAAACAGTTAATTGCACGCTTTCCTTCGCGAAAATAATCCTTAGGAGCGTCAAATCTGACTGAACGTTCTCGTTAATTGACAGATTCGCGGTTAAACATACAATTATATCATTTGGAAGGTGAAAGACAAAAGTAATTAAGTCAGTATTTTTTTTGTTTTCGCATCTTTATGTCACATATGCGAGATATGCTCCTAATTATATGAGACACTAATTATATATGAGATACTTAATTATATGAGATACCCTTATATTAAGTTTTGGACTTATAAATTTTATTATATTTTATTACATTTAATTTATGTATTTTATTTATACTTTGAATTTTATAAATTTAATAATACGATTAGAAATTGCATATAGACTATACAGTTAAAATTTTTATATTTTTAAAAAGAAGAGCTTAAATTTTGACACTGCAAATATTCTTATCTTGTTTCTTTATATACTTTCCTCTTTAAAGAAAGTATAATAGGCCAATAAATATTACGATATTTGATTTTGATTGTCAGTATTATTTCAACATAATGTAACATTTTTCACACATTTTCAAATATGTAGCATTTTTGCTCACGATTGGTAATTAGTGTATGTACATCTTTCCAATTTCGGTCGATCGCGTTTTAGGCACTTGCACTTTCTCGCAGCGGGACTTGTTTCGTTGGCTAGGTGTAATACGCGAAGGAGACTGCAAGTAATTGTGGCAAATCGTTCGTTCTAGCCTTCACCCACTTTCTCTTTCATAGGCCGAGTTTAAGTTAACAATTGGATCTAAATGTGTCGAACCAGACATGTAATACAACGCGGCGATATATCCGTATTTCGTTATTTATTTACGTTTATTACAAGAGTACTTTGAACTTTAAAATAATTTTCTTAAACTATATATAGAATTGAGTCCTCACAGTATTGATATTTACACACTATCTATGCATTTTTTATTATTTTTTGTAACGAAAATGTCAAGGGATTCGAAATTTAAAATTATAAACTATTAAACATTAAACTAAGATATATAACGTATTCAATTCAAATTGATATTATTTTAATAAAATTTTTAATTAAAATTTAATTAAAGCTTAAATATTTGTAGTGAAAATTAATTTGATATTTGTAATGTAAATGTATTTTTATTATTCAATTGACAAACTTAAATAAAGCTTGTCTAGAAGAATAATCTTAAAAACGCGTCCTATTTTACATGATACATTAATCGGTTAGTAACAAATGAAAAATTAAACGTACGTCAAATCAAATGAAATCACATATTTTCTCTTAGTTTTAAAAGGACATATTACATACGTACATACATCATGATAAAATATTCGGGAAGCGTCGATTAATACTCTGAAACTACGTGGACTCAGTTATCGAATTCGTAGCAGCTAACTTGACTTAGGCACCTAATTGGCGGAGAAAGTCCCGTCTAACGTGGCGTGTACCATAATTAAACGAACGTTTAATCGCGGTAGTGCATTTCTGAGAGCTATGGTTTGTCTCTTGAGACCATTGCAAATAACCATAACGACGTTAGGCACGACATGATGAAGAAGTACATACGTGCGTTAATCCTGCTCTATATCACTTTCTGATGCGTTATATCACTTCTGTCAAGTTAGTACATTTTTAGAATTTCAAAGTAATTAGAGCGCGATTATTTTTTCAAAGCATTCTAAAATTTTTAACATTAAACAATCTGTTGATTAAATACGTAATATAGAGATCCAAAGATCCACAGTGCCCTCAATATTTTACACTTCTGCTATTACGTGTTTATTGTATAAAAATAATAAATTTCTTTTTTAATTAGAATATAATTTGTATGTGTGAGATTGTGAAATGCTAAATTTTCAAAAGAAATGCTTAATCCAATTAATTAATATTAAATTAAACTTGATTTTTATATATCACTGCTTTATGAATACTTCTTAATTTACTTTTAATTACGTTGTTATTTTGCTGTCACGTAGTTGGGTGCATATTTGCGTATGACATATTTAAAATGGAATTTATCATTGACATAGCAATCAAATTAATATTTTATTGAAGAAGCTTGTAAGGGAGATCACGCGATCAGAGGTACGTCGTAACTTACTTTCGAACGAGTCTCGCTTTAATTTGAATCGTACATCATACGCGGATGATGAATGTAACATGTAACTCATTATCATATCTTATGTAGAAATATTTATTTATTACGTTTTTATTTTTAATAAAAACTTAAATTTATCTTCGATAATAATATCAATAATTCTCATGACAATCACTAAGAATTAATTTGAAAAATCAAACAATACTTTTCACTTTATTAATTAATATTTATTTATATATAATTGTTATCGGGTTTATACTCCTGAAATAAAAATACTTTTTATTTTAACACAATTTGTAATTTTTTCAATTTTTGTAAATTTTTCTTAAGTTGTTTAATAAAATTGTATAATTTTTAATTTGTACCTTGAAATAATTATATATAAATTTTAAAAAAGTTGTATAACCGTAGAAAAAAAAACGATTCTTTAAATTCGATAATAAATTTCATATCGATATAAGCAAAATATAAATTTACTCAATCCGTTATTATTGCAATTATTATTATATTACTACTATAATAAATATAATAATTTTAATATATGAATATAAATGAATTTGTCGATGAAATAATTTTGTTCGCACAGCTTTTTTGCAATAGAAAGCGGATAACATTCTTGCGAAAAAAAACGTGGTGTTGCTTTAACACTTAAATCACATATATGTGATAATATATGTATACATGTATACGGATATGTATGTATGCAATCTTGATGCGAATTTGTGGGGTGTCAAATACAATTTAAGACGAGACGAAAAAAAGAATTGCTTTATAATTGAAATTAATTGTTAAAGAAATTAATTATTGGAAATCCATTTAAGATTCCTGCAGTTCATTAACAGTTATGTATATTGGTTTATGTAAAACTGTAAAAATATATTTTTCGTCAGTCTAGACATAAATGAAAAAAATTTATAAGAAAAAATGAGAATAGTTATTAACGTTATAATTTAAAACATTGTAATACTATATCAACAGACTTATTGAAAAATTCTCTTGCTTAGCATACAAATATGATCATGATAATCATTGATGAGGGAAATCTAGAGAATCAAATTGATCGATAGTATAGGTATTTAGATATTTTTAATTAAAATTATCAATTTATTTTGAATTCCGCTCTTTTGATGAACGCAAATGATCGTAATAGACTTTCTCGTGTAATTCATTCTCAAGTGCAAAAATAAACCACAGCTTCTTAGATAACAGTATAAATCAGGCTATTTAATTTGCTCCTTGTTTCTTGCGGCCGATTTTTGTCAATCTATCTAAAAAATTGTCAGACGCAAACGTCTATAATAATCGTTTTACTTTCACCGAACAACGATACAGCAACGTGGTTCAAATTTTGACAAATGCCCGCCGTTTGCACGCTTTCTTGGCGTGATGCACTTTTTCTTCGCGGACACGTATCGAAATAATTTCCGTTTCGCCAAAACATGGGTTCAGTCGATCGTAAATATATACCGGTCGCGATTTCACGAGTAAATTTAAAGGCACAATACTTTATTAACAATACGAGAACATCACTCTTAATATTCTATTTGGAATAATCCGTATTGTCCACAAAAATTTATAAACATTGATACTGGATACAGAGTTAAAATGTTACTTGCTATAGATCATAAATTGTAATTTTCAAAAAAATTTAGCTAGAAGCTTATATCTTTTTTTATATAGCATATATCTGCACTTTACGATTGTGGAAAATTTATTAAATTATTGTACTTATATGCAAAATATAAATATGTAATAATCATCCAAAGAATTATTTATTGAATCAATTTATCTACAATTAGAAAAGTAAAAAATCACGTATGTACAACGTGATATTTACAAGGCAGAATGAATACATTTACACTCAGAACGAATCATACATTTCGGTTTGTGCAAGATATAGGAGCTAGAAATTTCATTGGAGAATACTCGTTTCGCCATCACATTTGAATTACATGTCGTTGCTCAAATAAAGATCGCTGTACGCGATATTTATCATCACAGGATGTGCGAATGTTATACGCACTTTGATATAACGTATTTATTACTTCATATTATAACATATACTACTGCACTTCGAAAGTAGGAATTATTCCGTTTTCTATGTGTCGACTTTCTATAATGGGGTATCGAACCGTTAATGCCATTTAATCCCCCCGTTATTATTACACAATTTCAAGTGCGAAAGAAATTTTATAGGCATCGGTTGACCGAGCTAAACCAGTGAAAGGAACTTTTCTTCCGTACAAATTATTACGAATGGCGCCTCATTCACCGAAATATCTCGGATAATCAGTGCGGAAATACAAGTAACCGTAAAAGCAGGAGCTTAATTTCAATTACAAGTTACACGATATATGACGATAGTCGCTTATTTTATCTCTATGACCGAGATAGAATATCTCTTGTAATCAACATCATGAACGTAACGCAGAAATCTAGATTCAAAAATTTCTAGTTTTGTTATTTTGTTAACGAAAGTAAATCGTTTGTAAGTTACGATACTTATGAGCTATAAACTATGTAATATCTAGCACTTCGAATTTATTATTTCCGGGATAAAGCAAAATATGTGATTATGTTCAATGTAACATTTATATCTTGATAATTAACTCTCAACAATATAAAAATATAATTTGTATAATATATTTCTTTTTTATTACTAGTTCTTGAATTTCTTAATTATGAAATATCCTACTTATCTTATAAATAGATTTTGTTAGTTCTTAAATAATTCAATCTTTAATTTTGATTTTAAACAGTTAGAGATGAAATAACGATATAAAATTTTTATTAAAATTAAAACATGTCAAAATTTTAATAATAAAACTAATTAAAACAAATCTTAAATTAATTCTTTAATCTATCATACGTGTAATACGTAATTATGAAAAGTCAAAAGATTATCTCTTTTATATTATTATTTTATATTTTTATGACATTAACTTCATTATGTAGAGTGAAACTGTATTACAATAATACTCGAGTTCATTGACTGTAAGAAGAAATAGAAGGTCAATAGATTTGATCATCGGGAGACAATATTACAACATTTCTGATTTCAGTGACTCTGATAAATAATTGTGCTCTCAGCGAAATTCAAGTTCTCCATGTAATAAATGGGTCGGACATTTTTTTTCACGCGAAACAGATTAACAAGCAAGTCTATGACGTGAGAATCGCGATGTAATTCCGTGACTGAACATTTCAGATACCCGATTTGGTAATGTTTCTTACAGCATGATTGCACACACCGCGACGTTTATTGCTGTACTTATTATTACGTGGTTCATTTTCAGAACGGAAATGCCACTAGTCGGACAGCTAGTGATCGGTGTGAACGATTACGAACATTTGTTTTAGTCACATGAGTATATTTTAATTCGTCGTTTTGCTTCATATAACGTGCAAAACCTGCTGTTAAAAAGTATGAAAAAGATTTATTTAAACTAATAATCTTTTTTTTTATAAACATATATTTGCTATTAATAAAAACGATATATGTAATTATTTAATGAGAATTGTTCTCTTTCTAAAAGAGAAAGAACAATAATTATTGTGGAATAATCTATATATCAATTTTCAATTTAACTCATTTTGAAATTGTACGCAAATATAAAAATGAACGAATATATTATAAAAAATATATGAATATGATAAAATCTCATAAAGATTTCTTTATCTAAATTGTTTATCTAAAATTGTAATACTTTTCTTCAATAAATATTTTTTATAAAATTAAATATAACGTACAAAGCTTTTTTCAAACTTTATCTTAGGATTTAATAAAATATTTTTTAATATTATTAATTAATATATATATATATATTTGTTTTCATCTTGTAGCTATTATTGAATTACATTAGAGTGTCTCAATAGTAATTTTAAAAACGTTACAATTTGAACTGTTAGAATTGAAACAATTTTGCATTTATTGGGAAGAACATTATAAAATCTGTATAATAACTCAAGTTTAATATCAAGATTTACGAAGAAGTAGCGCCTCGCATACTTGAACGCGATGCGCTATTTTGCGCTACTGGGAGATATCGTTCAGGCGCAAGGCACTCACGCGTGAAGAGAAATAAGTACGCAATATTTACGCAAGCATACTTAATAATTTCTTTTAATAACTTCTTACATATGATTTACATATTGAAAATTTCTCCGTATTTTCACGTATAAAATCTCGAAACAAGATCTCGTAATGATATTTATAGGAAATTATAAACTTTCTTCGCGATATAAGTAACTAGAGATAATTGTGTTGGAGCTTTGCGTACGTTTTCATTTTGCCGTAACAAAAAAATTTGCATCATCACTTTATACAAAACTGTATTCCGATTTATTTGCTTCTGGCGCCGATTAAAGGCGTTCGGAGATGTGATTTTCGCATTTTGTATGAAAGTCACCGAACATCAGCCAACGATACGATCGTAAACGTCCAATTTTCCGCTCGGGCACAGTTTAGTGATTTGTAAAAGCATCTGGATGATGAAGAAGGAACGCTCTCTTTGACGGCGTTGCCAATTGCGCGACTAACAGCCACAGCCTCCGAGTGCCCATCTTCATTATTAGTTCCGCTTGCCTTAGTCGTCGCCTCCCGTCATGACTTCCATAAACTCTGAAAGCACCCAAAATGCGGGCGTTAGCGTAATCAGGCGGCACCTTGCATTTCCCGCGGGCTGCAAACTTGGCAAAGCCGCCCAAGGCGAAAGACTTATTGAACGTTCGATCGATTTTGCTATTAGTGCTGGTTATGTTAAGCTTCACTCACGTTGACGTGCGCGAAATGAATTTATTTGGCTTGAGGCTTCGTAACTTGAGCACATTTTAAATGAACTACTTGGCATTCGAAACGTGTCACATATTATCGTATTTCGCAAATTATGATTGTCAGATGCAATTTGAAGTATTTCTTAAATATATTATTTTAAATGTCCATTTTGCTGCATAGTTTTTGAACATGTGCAGTTTTTAAAGATACTGATACGTTACTTGATATGATTATAACACTGAACCTAGTAAAAGCTTTTTATAATTTACGCTTTTAATAACACTATAGTATCTCTCGTGATAAACGCAAAATCTTTAAATAATGCTCTATTAAATGAATTTAAAATATTTATTTCAGTTTAGTCAAGAGAATAATTGAGTTAAAAAAATAAGTTCCAAAAATTAATTTTAAACAATAGTTTTCTGATTTTCGAAGTTAGTAACCAGTTAGTAACCGCGAAATGATAGAAGAAAGATATACATATAATAAAAATACCGTCAAAATCGAGCGTTCCTGAGCCATCAGCGTCGATCTCTTCGATCATTAGATCAAGTTCTTCCGGTGATAGCTTGTCATCGAGTTCATGAAGGATATCGCGAAAGACAGCAGTAGTTATGTAACCATTGCCCTCTTTGTCGTACAACCGGAATGCTTCGCGTAACTCCTGTTGCATCGCTTCTGTGTCCTCTTCTACTAAAAATCTAGCAGCCAGCGTGCAGAATTCTTCGAACTCGAGTTCTCCGGAACCTGTCAGTACAAGAAATGTATACATGAAGAGCCGTATTAAGTGTATGGAGAATGTGATCGATGATTAATCAATGGAATTTTATTTACCGTCCTCATCGACTTCCTTAATGATTTCCCCTAGCGTCTTTTCGCTGAGCTCGTAACCCAACATGGTTAATATCGTACCTACCATGTTGGTGCCGATACTTCCCTTCTTTTCGTGATCGAAAGCATCGAAAGCTTTCTTCAACACTGTAGTATAGAGACATTATTTGACATATTATTCGATATGTTAGCGATATCACTTTATATTATTTCAAGTTTTTTTTTTATAATAAGTTGTACTTACGAACTTGCTGATCCTTGGTTAGATCATCCTGGAATCATAAAGAATTTAATTATTGTCCGTGATTATATAAAATTTATTAATAAATAATTATTAATTTACTGAAAATAAGATTTTAATAATGAAAAAATTTAAATTAATTAATTAATTAAAAACATAATTCATATTTTGATATATCTACCAAAATATTAATTATCAATATTTAAGCTTCATTATCGAATTATTATTTTTATTTAATATGTTCAATTACATTAAATATTATTGAGTTTTATTTGTTAATTAATTTTTATGCTTCCAAATAAATAATTTTCTCGCGTTTATCAAAAATATATGACTTGCCATTGCGACGATAAGTATACGCGCTGCTCGTGGTACGTTGGGGTCGACGGTTTATCCGGGTATGCACCAGATTCTGGCTGTAGACTTCTGTTTTAAGTGATCATAACGATGATCTTCTGGCACGTGACTGACCAGGTAGTAACTACATCCCGAGTCTAGCGGTTTTCAAATTCATCGAGGACGTTTTCCCCACTCTATTTTCTTAAACACATTTTACCCAATTATGTAGAACTTGTAGCAACACGGTTAATTTTGAAAATTATTTATACCGGTGTCAGTCGTACATTTTATTTGTCAACGGCTATTCCAAATATTCTGACATTCCAACATTGACAAAATTAATGCGAACATATTGCACCCGATTCTGATGCAAATAATCTCTTGATGCAAATAATTAATTATGACGTAGAGCATATAATATTCAAATACAGCTGTCTCAATTATATTAAAATTTATTTTACATATATTTATAACGAAACAGTTTAAATTTTGTAATAACTAAAATTAACAGTTTTATATATACTTATCAAAAATTTACGTATTGAATTTATTATTGAATTGATACATAATATTTTATGAAAATTATATCGCTAAATATGAGGTATATATAGAATTATATATATATATAAATATTGTATATATAGAAAAATATATGATATCTTTCTTACCATATTAAATTTCTTCATATCCCAAGTTTCTTGATGGATATATTCAAATTTTTTTTATATATATATTTTTAACTGAATTTAACTTTATTTCAAAATATTGATATTATATATGAGAGATTCATATTTTGGTTTAAAACTGTATACATTATACCGCGGTTTTAAAACTGTATACATTATACCGCATTATAACTTAAAAATACACTACAAAAAAATAATTAATTTACTCAATAATTATGATAAGTTCTTGTTTAAGGCGAAATTTTTTTAAAATTATGTTTTTATCGAAACATATAACGATACGAATTTTGCTAATTTACAATTTTATTGAAACATTTCTTTCAATTTCTCTTTAAATCATGATAGAATTGTTATGAATTTTCCAATTAGATCACCACAGAAACATTTTATGATTAAAACTTGCATTGCCATTGTCGAGACTGTACAGGCAGTTCATTATGAAATTTTATAATGTGTCCGAATGGCAGAATTTACGAGCGACATAATGTGTGACTGCATGGACGCAACAATAGACAAAATTGGCACATCGCCGGAGGATTCATGGGTGATGCTGACCCAAGACGGTTCTATGCAATAATTGTGCACGTCTTATTCTTAGAGTCCTAATTATAAGCTCATAAAGCCCGGTGTCTGCTATTATATTTAGGTGATTTTACCGTTCATTCCGGGATACAGTTGCTTGCTATCGAATGCATTGTCGAATTCCTTGGTACACGTGCCTTTGCTACTTTTCCGACAAAAGTTTACAATAGATTACGTTGGGGGTTTACAGAATCGAGTGTATAATGTCACGGCTGATATGTGTCAAGCACGTGCCAACGTTAGTGCCAACACGCGAGCATATATATTCAAATACGACTTTTTTCATTGATAGTAATCGTAGACTTTTACAATATATATATTGTAAGATTATTATAGGGAGTTATAAAAGCATAAGTATCTTTTTGCGATCATAACAATTATATTTAGAAAAATTACAATAGTTTTATGAATATCCACATGATATTATGATATTAACATAGTTTAAATTGCGATTCAATATTATTCAAATTTAATAGAAATGAAAAACTTATTCTTGTGTTAATTATTAATAAATTTACTATTAAAAGTAGTAGTAAAACTAAACAAAAATATTACATTTTATACATATCACATATGTTTCCTCGAAATTTGAAAAATTAGAGACTAATCCTATTAAAATTTGATTAGAATGACTTACATACATCTGCAATCTTTTTAATGTTTATTGTTTTATATTTTTGGCATAGTATTCATTAATGTTAGTCGATGTACATTAACATTTATTTTAAATATGTTTTAAATATATATGTTTTTGTGTTATATATATATATATATATATATATACATATATATACATAACTAATTACATATCATTCCAAAGTAAAATATATTATAAAATTTTAATACTGAATTAAATTAACGAATGGGAATTTATGATCAAAATCCTGATAAAAAATAGCAATGTTGACAAATTAAAAGCTCTATGAATTTTAAGATATCAATATAATTGTCATTATTATATTTGAAATAATTATTTTAGACATTCTAAAATCTTTCTCGAATTGTATTTGACACTTGAGTCTTTAAATATTAAGAATTCTTTTGGCTTTATATCTTTGATCATCTCTTATCGCAATTCCGCAAAATAAGTTTTACAACAATCTTTTCTCATACATATATGATAAACGAGCGAACTTATACTCTATCGGCATCGACTTTGAAAAGAGATTTCGAGTTTTCTATTTGTACAGGCACACTCGTTGTTCGATACGTGGGCGATCGACACGGTGCATTCGCGCGGTGCCAAAGTCATCAATTTATCCTGTCATGACCTCCATGAATTCTGTAACGTAAACGCCGAGTTAGTCAGAGTTATGCATAAACGAAGACGGAGTGAATTAACACCTGTGCGCCACGCAAGTTCTCTCACCATCGAAATCGAGCGTGCCAGATCCGTCAGTGTCCACCTCCTCTATGATCATGTCAAGCTCCTCCGGTGATAATGCATCATCCAATTCGTGAAGGATGTCTCTGAACACATCAGTAGTGATATAACCATTGCCTTCCTTATCGTATAATCGGAATGCCTCTCGTAACTCCTGCTGTATCATTTCCGTGTCAGTTTCTTCTTCGAGAAAGCGCGCCGCTACCTTGCAAAAGTCCTCGAACTTTAATTCACCACTTCCTGGAAAAAAATAGAAATTGGGTATTCATTATTACTTATATCTGTTATGTTATAATATATGTATATTGTATATTATATATATATATATATATTCATTAGTTATATCTTTAAATCTATGATTTAACCTTTTATTTAATTATTTGTATAAAAGATAAATTTCTTTGAAAATTTTTGACAATAAATGACTATCGCATGTTTGAATAGGTTCTAAATATAAAACTAAATAATTTTTTATTTAGACAAAAACTTTTTTCGTAAAATTTATTTGGAGTAAATATGTTATAAAATATCATTAATGCTTGTAGATAGACAGCTAAATATAATTAAAAAATACAAATTTTCTTCTAATCAGTTTTCTTATATATTGTATTATTAATAATATTATGTATTTACCCCACATATCAATTTCCCCAATAATTGCTGCAAGGTCATCTGACGGAACATCGCGACCAAGCATACTTAGAATTGTGCCTACTACATCCGTACCGATACTTCCTTTTTTTTCCTTATCAAATGCGGCGAATGCCATTTTCAAATCTGTTCAAAACAATCGTTCTTTAGTTTTTATATACCAAACATCTAAGTATGTTAATTATAATAATAATTTTAAATTGATCACATATTATTTATCGATAAATAATAAAATTAATACTACTTTAATATGCAAATGTACTTACTAGACAATTGATCTCTGCTAAGTTGAACTTCGTCCTATAATTGAACTGACATTATTAATAACGAAATATTTGTTCAACACATAAATAATTAGAAACATGTTATGAAAACACGTAAAGCAACGAAGAACTTTCCGCGATTATTACTATTACTACATAATTAAGTATTACTACATAATTAATTCGGACAATTTGTAGATATTTGCCGATATTTATTTATAACTTTGTACAGTAATTACCATGTTGTTAATGTTCACTTTCTTCCGAAATTGTCGAATTAATCAAATTTAAAATCGAAGGATTAACGCGGATTCCTTTCAGATGCAACTAACTTACTCCACCGACGAAAAAGTCTTACTGAGCCGTAGTAAACTAATTAGCAGCGCGATACTATAGATACACACTCACAAACGGTGTTAATAGATCATCGCCAATCATTCGAACCGAACTCGCTATAAAAAGACTTTTATTTAGGACGCCGTCATGGCTGTCTCTTCGCGAAACAATCAACGTGCTGAAGCAATTGAGTGAAAATACAAGTTTCTTTTTTTTTAATTGGTTTTGTTTATGAATATCTTTTCGAAAATTAATATTACATGACATTATTAATTGCTATAGGCGCACGCGAATTATATAAAATTTATAATTTTACATTTTTTAGTAAAAAAAACTCCTATAATATTGGATATAATTGCACACAATTTTCTTGGTTTTTGTATATAACATTTTACACTTGCCTAGTTTAGTGGACTCAGATTTTTTCTTTTTAGAAAATTATAAATATATATAAATTATAAGTATAAATTAAAGATTAAAGATCTTTAAAAACTATGAATAATTGCGTATTTCGGTTTATTTCTGAGAGAGTTTATTTTTTATTTAATTTATAAAAGACTAAAATTAATACGATATGAAGATTATAAATTAATATATTATTTTTATATTAATATATCTATTATTTTATAAAATATGAAAATGCTTAGTCTTTTTCAAATAGATATAATTAACATTTGGTACTTGACCTGTATTCAGAAATGATATAATCTAGGGAAGAATTCGTAACTTTGATGTTATCTTTGTATGACGTGTATGATAGTTATAGCGAATCGGTTCCCCCGCAGTGCACTATTCGCGAACATGAAAACGGTTATACATTGCATCGTATCGTACATATAGCGGTTTGGCATTGCATCCTTTTAGAGGATTGTAGTGGATTGCTGACAGCTTGTATGTGAAAAAAATGATCTGGCAACTACCTTTAACCTCGATATATAAACCCTAGCAGCCAATCAGATAACGCTTCGATGTTAAATCGAACTACTGATCTAACAACTAAAAATAATTCTGGGGAATTGCTTCATTACCATAATAAACGATTCATTGCAAATCACTATATTTAGGATGGTTAAAAGTACACGCTTTCATCGATCTTTCATTTTGATTTTATCAGTTTAAACATATATGTGTATTTGTCTGTAATTTTTAAATTTTCTTGGTTTTTTTCGTACTTTGTTTTATAGCTTTATTTGATTATACAGTTTTATCATTGATATGAAAGATATCATCTTAGAAATAAAACTTCATGAAAAAATAATACTAATTGACGAAATTATGAACTCATCATGTATGCTCTGGTAGTAAAATTAAAAAATTTATATATTATTTTAAATATTATAAAATTATAATATTTTAAATTAACTCATATAAGTAACTTAAGGTACTTTTAAAGCAAAATTAATATTTCTTATAAATTTTGTGTGCAAGTTTTTTAAAACTCTTTTATAAAAGCTTTTAGAAATGTCTTTGTCATCGATTTTATTTTCTTGTTTTTTCTCAATTCTTTTTAAAATCACACAATATTATTACGATAACTTATTATATGCGTTCTCAGAACCTGACATTGACTTTGGGCTGTTAGCCAAATTTAGCTTAGCTCAAAGCGAATCGAGAATTCCAAACATATTCATTAGCTAACATCATGCGAGGTGTATGTATATTTTTCTGCATTTGATATATGTTACAAAATATTTCAGTAATAATTTAATTTAAACAATTAAATTTATAAAATTGAAGAAAGATAAAATTTAGATTTATTTTTCCTTTAATGTTATATTTTCTTAATTGGCAATATATCTTTCTATGATTATTTTGAAACAATTTTTTTAGTATAAAATTTGAAAAATATTTGTAATTGATGAGTCACAAAGAAATAATTTCACAATTTCTTATTATACCATGCATATGAAATCGTCAGAATTACTTTCGTTTCAGTCTGTTACCGTCGATAATTGTGCACGATACGAATACGGAAATGGCAATAAGGACAATGGTTCGGCTTCCCGGTTCGTGTTGAAAGCTCTTTTTAACTTCCACTTTATTTCATTTCCTTAGATAAAATCTTATCGATTTGGAAGATAACGAAAACTCTTTTTAGGATAGATGTATTATCGTTTAATAGATAAAAGATAGCTTTATATACCTACCTGTATATTAGCTAAACCAAATTATCCGAAAGTATCCGATAAAACATGAAAATTATTTGCTAATTGTTTGCTTCTAAAACTAATTTTTTTGCTTTAATTTTCTAAATGTTAGAAAATTAAAGCTCGCTAGTTCAATATTTAACAATAACTACGTAATGGTGTGCGGCTAATACATCTTAGAATATTCTGGCATCAAATCTAGAATCTGTTTGTATTTGACATTGATTAATGTTATCTCATGCATTTGATACATATCTCACATTGATTACTAACGTTACTGAAGGGGAACTTTGATAAATTATCTCGTGTGTTTGTATTTCAATTAAATCACATAATGCACATTGGATATAAAAGTATATTTTAATTCTGTATATTAAAAAAAAAATCTGTATTTTTGCAGTCTGTTAAAAAAGAAGTTTAATGAGTAAAGGTAACAGATGAAATTAAATAAAAGTAACAATAAATAGTGTTTCTGCTTATATCATTTTTATTCATTTGAAAGTTTCACATATACACGTTAATCATTAACGACATAATAAACAATGACATATAGACATTAGAATTTGAGTAGCGAGTCGCGAGTCGATAAGGGAAAAATGTCTCATAATACATACATATCACGTAATAGTTATGATATAATGACCATATATATTTAACATTATGTATAGACATATACAGACGAAGTTCGTATGTGTGTGTCATATAGTAACCATATATATAACATCGATATAACATTAGGCGTGATTTAGTCTCGTGTATGTGTATTCGTTTAGATATGCGTGTACAAGTATACGTATCTCTGCCTAAGAGCATTTTATACGGAAAGACGTAGACGCATGTGTACATTGATTCAAGAACTAATCTTTCTTTATATATCTACTTTCACACGGACTTTCTTCTTATACACGTAAGAATTACGCGTCCTTTATCTATATAGAAGACAGTGAAGAAAGGGAGATGAAATGCTCGTGAGAGCACGTAAGACTAACTATCGTGTTTCGATTATGTAGGTAACATTTGTCATGTGTTTATGCGTGTGTGTGTGTGTGTGTGTGTATATATACTGTTGATACGTGTTAACACAGATAGGTTTCTGGAGTCGTGCGAAGAAGCGACATGTGAGCGAGCACCGAGATTACAAAGATACATCCTCCGATCGATAGTTAAGCTCCATTTATCGTCCTTACGCGCGGGTGGGTCCTGGGTGGGACCATAGATAATTTCGTTTAGACGTTCCGCTAATGCACATACATGCATGTGAGATGATATCTATGTATACATATATACATATAGGTATATATGTATATAGGTATCATTGTGTTTGCGCACACACGCGTTTACGCGTTTCTTCAGGGTATCGCGCGCTATTAAATGAAGTAAGTATATGGCGAGCCGGTCGTGCGCTCGTCGGGCGTGCCGGCAACGACCACATTGTAAGACGCTGTACAAAAATATCCCCTTATAATAATTAGTAATAATAAATCGGCGCGCCCGACAAGTCTGGCGCCGACTCCCCAGCGATATGTCTCGACATGGTTCTGCGGGCTTGACGTCCGGCGATCTGTAATCCTTTCGGCTGTTGCGGCCGCTGATAAGTATTCTTCGCTGTGCAATGCCCGTGATATGTTAGAACTTTGGAAACGATTCCGCCTCTCGATTTCGTTCAATTATCATGCAAGTAAAAGCATAGAAGATGTAGACAGTTATATATGCATTGTATGAGTACAGTGCCTTTTCATGTACAGGAATCAGAGTATCTTAACAGCGTATGCCGCTGTGATATTCAGCAGAAAAGATTAGAGTCGCGCAAACTCCCGTTTTCGCTTTTGTCTCTAAAACTTGTCTCTAAAGATATGTCCTATCATCCGAGCCGGAAGTTCTTCGATCAAGCAAACTTTCATATGCATAAGCATTTAATCAATTTGAATCAAACTTTTGCCGCGATATCTTTGTTCCGTTTGAACTTAGTAGCACAAGAATCAAATTCAGAAATAGGAGAAATATGTAGAGTAAAGATAAACTTCAAGTTTATCTTCAAGTAATTTGAAACATTGTCAGGAAAATGATTGTGATTGTATAGAAATGCTTAAAGGAGGAGTTAAAAAAAGCTCTTTTTATTACAGTTCTCGAGTGTAATTAAGTATGTATTCCGAACTTCTGACTCAGGTCAATTATGCTATTTCACTAATTACTTTCATTTCTATTAACTTTTTTTTAATAACTTATTATTGCCGTTCACACACTGCCGTTTCTCTCTCTTTAATAATCATAATAATTTTATAGAGATTTTAAGGTAATCACAAATATACTCGTGAATTATTCGCACTTAATTGTGAAAAGAAGAGAATTAGTAAATGTCGACATTAGATATGCCTCGTACGAATCCTAAGCTAAATGTAGGGCCTGCAGAGGATCGCATTCGGCGTATCATTAATTTTTATTACCTATCGTACCAAAATTGAATTTAATGTAGCGATTATAAGTATTTTTTATTCAGATCTTATAGTAAAATGAAAGTTTAACTGATAATAAAATGAAACAAAATACAAATAAAACGACAGACTTTATAAATGGTAACTAATTTTACAACGCCAGTATGTGCCCGGCAGTTTTATATCATTATCAATATAACTTCTTAGAAAAAACATCTAGTGCATATATGTATATATAAGAGGTATAGGTATATATAATATATATCTGTAATAATCTGTAAAATAATGCATAATAATATATATATATATATTATATGTAACGTACATATATATATGTATGTGTATATATATATATGTATATGTTAACAAATAAATTCTCTTAAATCTCGTACGTTCACGATATGTATACGATCTTTAGTCGTTATAGCTTTGTCAAGCCTTAAATCGACTTAGTTAATCAATTTATCTTATAATTAAATTTGGGCGTATAAATGATATGTGTACGTGTGTATGTGATATCGTCGCGCGTTTCTGCCTATACTTTCGAAAGGGAATCTTAGCATCTAACAGGAATTAGACTGTATCAATCGTACAATTTTGTCGGAGTGTAGATGCAACGGTCTTATTACATTAATCAAGCTGAATGAATGAAATTTNCGCGACATGTAAACAAAATAATATAAAGCCACTTATCAGATTTTAACATTTATTTTCAAATTACGTGAAATATTACAGTTACAATATAATTTTTCTATTTCTATTTCGAGTTAAAAAAATTAATGTAAAATATCTCAATATCTCTATTTTTGATAAAAACGATTTTGTTTACGTAAGTTTTGCTTACTGGTTTGTTAAAGTAATGAATCTACTAAATTAGAAAAAGGATTCTAATATTTCATGAAAAATATTAGTGTCACGAAACTGTTGCAAGTATGCAGAAAACCGCGTATTATTTTTCATACTGAACCAAAATGCGTAATACACGCATGTCTAAAAAATTTAAACGAAATATTTCTCTGAAATATTTAGCTTTAAAATTCACTTTCGAAGAGCTCAGCTCGACGCGCTATATAACCGGTGACCTCAATATCCCACCATGCGGTGTATACTCCTTATTAATAATGCCTTATGCTTAATTCTATCTTATTCTTATANGTATCGAATAGCAAAACACATGTTACTTTCTGTGTTAGCACTGTGATCAGCACTACGTCCTGTGAAATACATCTCCTGTATCGATCGATCTCCCGCACGATGTCTTCGCTAAGAAACGCGTTCGTCGCTGAATATTTTCGTCGTTCCTTTTTTTCGAAGCGAAACACGCGAAATACATTCTCATATGCCACGATCTTCCGTACGTAAGCGGAAATTATTGTTGTAACAGAAAAGAAATATTTTAAACACAATGGAGACGGATGTTATATCTTAACTATTTGTTTCCCGTGTCTCGTGATCATCGCGAACACGTGCATCGCATACGTTTCCTTCTGCAAGATGATGCAATTTTAGTGCACACGTGAACTGTCGCGGCGGCGAAGTAACCGAGTCGTAAAGCGAACGCAACGAGGCGTTTGAATAACCGCGTTTGTGCTCTACCGGCTTTGACAAGTGTCGGTTTCCTGTTGAGAGTATCGTTGGGAGTATTACGTGTCATCAGTACAGTCGTTATCTCATTTCGCGCAGTCGGGTCTTTGCGAATCGAGTTAAGTATTGGGGTGATCTCAAGATGTTAGCGACTACCGCGCGCGACATTCCAGTAGAAAAGTTGATAGAAGATGGATGTCACGAGCATTATTTTCTTTTAATCTCCAATTTTAATTGACATTTTAATTCTTAATCAATACGTCCTAATTAATGAGAACCATTTACGACATAACGAATTTAAGCAAGAGGCTCGAATGACCTACTTTCTGATCATTTATTTCTGATGAATATAAAATGTTATATCCGTCCGAATAATTGCTGTAGACTCTTACGCTGAAAAAATCTTGAATAATAAATAAAGAATAATAGGAATAACGATACTCAACAACGCGTCAAAATTTTGGAAGATCGTGATATAAGAAAAATACGAGCGTACGGAGGATGTCGACTATTCGCACTGTGTTCAACAGGAACGCATTGATATGTATATAACGAGTGGCCCGGAACCTGACTTCCGGTCACTCGAATCCGCTAGTGAGTATACTACGCCTCGCGCCGCGAGCTTAACGAATAACCACGAAATAATTGGCATCGATGCTGATATGTAACGTTCCGATGAAGAAAACTCGTGCGCTCCTCCTCGCGAGCGAGAATTCTACGGTCCACTGATCGATCGTGTGATCGACGTTCATTTCTAGTAATCGCTCAGATCCTATATTATCGAACTACAAGTGACACTTTGCTACCCGATAAGAGTTAAAGATATGATACTTTGTTAGTCTTTATTCGATGAAAGTCTTTTCGAATTATCATAAGCAGCCTGAGGTCGCAAGTTCATTGTTTATACTGTAGTCGTCAGTGGCTATTTGCAATTCGATCGTAAAGCATCTGAGAGGGTTCTATAAATAACAATGACATTATTAGAAATAAATCCATCGCATAGCAAATGTATCTCCTACGCACTGCTCGTTATATTAATATCTAGCGGTCCTGCGATGTCTAATGATTATCATTTCGACATGCGGGAATTGAAGGGATTGCTCGTGATACTTACTGCGATCTGACCGCAATGATTAACTTTTTAACACGATCATTGTACTTTCGCGAATTATATTTTGCGGGCTTGATCAAACGCTGCGAATAAATTGGACTTATGACTGAACGACATTAATTATCACGAGAATTGATTCGTATTACGGTATTAAGTAATTTAGATATACGGCATTGAAACGAAATTCCGATGTGTATCGATTCGATAAAAAATCTCCAAATATTTTGGCAAACTATATTGCAGGCAATAAATAGATTGTCGTACTGATCGAACTGAGCGCTCGGCAAGGACCCTTCCGATGATTAGATTGAAAAAGAAAAAGTATCGCAGAAGCGCCCGGCGAAAGAACTTAAAGTACTCAACTTCTTAAAAGATCGATTGTCGCGGGATTACCAAACGCTATTATGATTGTCCACGCGGGATCGCATCGCATGAACACGTGTCTGTACAACAAAGCAGCCGTATCGCATAATATACCTCTCTGCACACGAAACAGACATATGTCCTCGCGTGCTCCTCCTGGGAAATAAAAAAAAAAAGCAGCTTCTCAGAGGGCAAAGGAATCAGTTATTCCTCCCCTTCGTTTCGATCGTAGCAATCCATTCGAATTATAATGCTAGATGCTCGAGGCTTCTTTCGTCAGCCAGTGCTCAGTTCTTGTTATGATTCAGCCGATCGTGACAAACGGACATCGTGATAATACGCCGACTTTTCGTGCCGCAACTCCCCTGTGCCATTTCCATAACAGGCCGCGTCTACCATGGATGTGTTAAATTATCGCGATGATAAAGATACGTGATAAAGTAGCATTTCAATTTCTACAAAAAGATAGCTATCGCGGAATCGTGACGCGTCTCCGCTGTCGCGTCACGATTACCTCGAAAAGCAAGGAACCCTTCTTTATAGAATTGAAAGTTTAATGACGTACAGAAATTATGAGTTGTTACTAATATAGTTTAATGATGATAAATATGATGATTAATCGTTCTATCGGAACGAAAAGTCGACTGTACGTTATCACGATGCACATCTTTGTGAGATTACACTAAAACAGCAACGGTAAGAACAATCAACGGTAGGGTCGCGTCGACATACATTCTACACCCAGTAGCCGATGACGAAAATTTCCCGGCGTTTTTGCCCGCGCAGCCCATCCTGTCGAGCGGGATGTTCTGCACGGAATATTCACGATGTTCCGAAGCCATCATACAGACTGCTCGCTTCTTTGTCATCATCTCGTCATCCTTGTCACGCAAATTTCCAAGCCACACGGAATACCATCGTAACTCACAGTCACAAATCAAAGGGTTATCTGAGCGAGAAAAAAACGAAGCGGGAAAGAGATAAAATTAATAAAATCGCACGAAATCAACTGAGTTTCTACTAAAATCTATTTTATACTAAAAGTATAACTTTAACATACGTGATGTTACTTAATTTGGTGTTTACTTTAAATTTTTTTTAATTAGATTTATATGCAATAAAGATATTAATAATTTTTAAAATATATTTCATTCGATTAAATATTAAAGACTTAACGATGTAATTCGGACAAAAAGAGTTAATAAAAGCTTTGGAATTATCGTATATTCAATTGAAAAGAAAACGTTAGAGTCAGATATTAAATAAAAAAAAGTGATATGATGTTACCTGTCATATCGATGTGACGTAGAGTATCAACGATGTTTTCTATAACTTCTTCTGGGATATGCGTCAGCCTGTTGTTTTGCAAACTTAAAGTTTCTAATGAATTGAGATTTTCAAATACCAGAGGCGGAAGTACTTTAATCCTGAAAAGATCATGCAATAATGTAGAATACTCCGCATGTACATTAGAAAAATTGAAATACTCTTTGATCTAAATTTCTAAGTTACATATGCATGAAGGAAAAAGATATTACATATTTTTCTGCAAATTAAGGAAAGTGATGGAATCTCCATAGCCCGTGAAAGCGTCCTCAGGAAGTACAGTGATGTTATTTGACCGCAAATCAAGGTGACGTAAGCGATGCAAACGTCGCAAAGCGTCGCTCGGTACCGAATGCAAATTATTATCTCCCAGTCGTAAATATTGTAGATTTTCTAAAATAAAAGATTCAAAATTACAAGGAAGAATATATTAAAAATGCAAACATGTATATACACATATATAAATAAGGCCAATAATATATCAAAATTTTCTCGTTAAATTTCCATGATCACTAATTTCTTTAAAAAGGAGAAAATTGATTTTTTTGTATGAATCGTACAAGGACACGAAATATGTATTGTATATACTAGAAAAAATGATAGCAATCTGACTTGCAATAGATAGCTTCGTTACGTGAAGAACATTAATAGCCCTCAAGAGTTACGACACGCTCAAACGAACTTCTTTTAGATGAATTGTAGCTAGTTATAATTAAATCAAACTACTCGTAGCGATGAATAAACACTCGATCGATCAGGAAGAATTTACGCAAGCATGAATCAAATACTTCGTTCGAAAGCTTTAATTGGATCCTTCAACATTGACGGAAATAATATATGATTGAAAAGTTTTAAATGGATGGGCTAATAACAAATTTTAATTAAATATTGGACAATTGATAAAAAAATTTAAAAGATATTTAAGAATAATTTTGCTACAAAAGGACATACATACACATATTGCTATAATACTTTATTCAATGTGTTAATATAAATGAAAACAAAATATACTTTTACAACGGGAACACTTTGTAATTAACATTGTTTTGCTTTTACTTTTTGTTGAAGTTATTCCAAAAAAAGATAGAATGCGGAAATATTTTTTATCCACTATATTCAAATTTCATTAATATTCGAAAATAACGGCGCCTGTATTTTTTTTAATTATTTATTTTATTGATTGCAAAGTTAACCTTGTGCAAACATGTAGCTCGACTGAACTGTCGATGCTACATGTTTGCACAATGCTTTGTCGAAATATTATCTTGATAGTCGAGCTCGCGTTCATAGGATCCAACAAGATGAAAGGTAGTTTGTAAAGTGTCGTTCGCTCGTTTATATCCAGGTTCCCAAAGGAAACCGATTGCATCGACGGCAAGCAACCGTAGCGTACGGTAGATTTAAATGCTAAGCAGTTGTATCGTTCGTAACGATAAATAAAGTAGAACGTGATCTGCAGAGACTGTAGAAATTTTATGATAAACTGAACACGGGATCGCATACAAATTCTACAACTACACCGAAATCGGCCATTAATTTACCGATATATTTAAACTAATGCAAATACAATACATAGAAGTAAACAAAAATAATATATATATATATATATATACAAGTTTAAACTGTTATATAATTAATATAAAAAAATAGGATGCGATGCATAAGATTAATTATTCCTTTGCACATTATTAATAAAAGAAATTTTCAATTTGTTATTAATTTATTAGATTTTAAAAGGTTTTATTTAAAAAAAAAAACAGTGGGTGAAGAATGATATTAATATTATTAGACGTACTATAATTTGAACGTAAGTGCTACGTTCGCGTATCCTTGGTTAACAAGTTAAACACAGCTACGCTAAATTGTAACTACACTTACCCTCAAGACCGATGAACGCATTGGCATCCACGTGGGTAATCTGATTTCCGTCGAGTTCCAAAGAGTTTAATTGCGTCAAGTGAGAGAATACACGCGCCGGGACCTCACGAAGGTGATTGTGCGCCAATCCTAATGAATCGAGCGCTTTCAATCCTGAAAGGGTAAAACGTTTCATCGATGAGCCCATTTCATTTAATTGTATGAAATGCTCGTTACACGTTCATTTTATAAAAGCGCTTTATTTATATGCAGATTGAATATATATAGCAGATTAAAAAAGAAGTTGGTTTAATCAAAGTTACAATTATTCTGCAAAGTGGGATCAGCACAAACTAAAATGTTAAAAAAGACACGTCTTGCGATGTAAAATGGATTATTGATTTTACCTTCGAAATCTCCTTCTTTTATATTAGATATACGATTCTCTTGCACTTCTAATTTCTTCAATAATTCTAACGTAGATAAAGCTTGAGTTGGGATCTTTGTGAGCTCGTTTCCGCCTAAGTTAAGTCTTTTAAGTCTCCGGCTAAAAGCGCAAGATTTAGAGAGAAAATGATTAAAATTAAACCAAAATATTGGGATTCATTTTTTATTCGAAGCTTTTTACATCTGTAGAAGTTAGAGTCACAAACTTAATTATTAACTATTGGCCAGGCACAAATACATTTTTAAGTTTCTTTTATAATTTTAGATAAAAGAAATTTCTGATTTGACTTCTTTGACTTGGAACATACATAAAATCATTAAATAAGAGCGACTTACTTATCGAGTCCTTTGAACGCATCTTGTTCTATAATGGAGATCTTATTCTCATAAAGAGTTAGGATTTCGAGAGTGTCGAGACCCTCGAAAGCCTTACCGTGGATGGCTGTAATTTTGTTACGGTTTAAATTCAAAATCAGAAGATGGTGAAGGTCTCGCAACGCGACAGATGGGACGCTACTCAGCGAATTTTGGGAGAGATCCAACTGTGTCAATCCTGTTCCTGTAAGGAAGTGTATTATTTGATTTTATATTTGCATTTGCGCACGCGCGCAGAGGTTACTCATATAAACTTTGTAATTTGACTAATGTTTCGAGAATTTCTCGAATTTAATATCATAATTTTACATATACATATTCATTTTATTCCATAAAAATTATTTTGTTTATTTAATAACATGTATTTAATAGAACGTAGCGTATAAATTTGGAATTCATAATTGCTTTAATTTAAAATCATTTTTAAATGCATCGCTTTGGTTACTATTGAAAAATTTAATTATATAAAATTGTTAGCTATATTTATAATTAAAAAAACATTGAGTTACTGTGCATATTATATATATCAGAAAACTTTGAAATTACGCATATTTACATATACACACACAAAAATAAATATTATTTATAAATTTGTAAAAATTGTTTTGTATTTTGCCAAAATTGATTAATAGTTCGCAGAGCATAAAATGCCGCACTGACTATTAGACGAAGTTTCAAATCCTTCCTATTTTATATATAATTAATTCGCTGTAAAACACACGACGCGAGCGCAAAATCAGTTGGGAAATAACATTTTCTATGCTTAATGTACTTTCGACGTTGCAAGTCAATGCAACTGAGTAATGTCGCGTCGAGACGCATCGCAATGTCTCATTCTCATTAAGCCCTTGGTTAAACACGCAATGCCGTTATCTTTACGTATCTTGAATATCTTGAACGACACGTGTAAAAAGAATGTATTTTCCAGTTTCTTATAATAATTTATTCCGAAAATGTTGTGGTAATCGGATTAAAGGTAGGTTAAATTTACAGACGATTTTAACGTGGATCTTGTATAAGATTGAATGCCTCAATGTTGGCTATAATATAAGAAAAATTGATTTTAAATTATCCATGAAGATTTTTTGACGTTTGAGAAGACAAATACGTTCCACACCGTAAAAAATATTAAATACGTGGAATGGAAAAATATAACATGGAAAAATATAATGCGTGGAATAGTAAAAAGCTTTTTCCACTACTTTTCATTTACTGGCCACGATGTGCTTTGAAAATTAGATGTTGGTTAATATACTCATGCGGGACCTTAATCATGAGTTGACTGTTATGTCCAACTTTTTTTAGAATTTTTTTAAATCCTAAAAATTTGCACGAATGTATGAATGTATGAATATATTAGATTATTTAAAAATTCATGATTCAACTAATCTTTTGTCTCAAGTTATAATATAAAAATTAATATTTTAATTATTTCTAAAGTTAAAAATATTTAAATAATTAAACATTCAGTATTTAGTTTGTTTGTTAGTTTGTTACAGCAGTTTATTTAGCTTTGTATGTATAAATTATATGAATGAAAATGTTTGCATGTTGAGTAACTATCCATTATGAAATTATTCTTTGACCTTTGTTAAAAGTCTACAACCTTTTGCAATTTTATTGAGATAAATTTAATATTTAATTTTACAATAATTTTTCAAATAATTTGTTGAAATTTTCAAAATATCGTAAATATCACTAGGTTACGAGATAAAATTGGAATGAAAATAAAAATACAATAATTGCCTATGTGCGAAAATTAATTTAGATTTCGCAAGCAAAATTGATTTTATAAATTGTCGTGGGCGGTTGTTTTGAATATTAAATTCTATATTTTAATAAAACGCAAATTGTATAAGTTTTATGCATTTCTATCTCTTCTGGAAAAGAAGAGAAGATCTAGCTCCATTTCCTATATTTTTGTTTAACTCTACCTTGTAAGTGAATATCATTTATATCGATATACTCACCGATAGAACTAAGGGAAGATTCCTCAAGCACCGCGAGGCTACTATTATGAATGGTGAGATGACGTATGTCGAGCCCAAGAAAAACATATCCCTGCAACTTGGGCAGGTTGTTATGCCTGAGCCTAAGATAGAATATCACGAGATTCGGCCTTCCCTTAAGCACGACCATGGCCTTGGAGATGTGTTGCAGGTCAGTGATCTCGCACACAATATCCAGGCCGGATTTCTTTACGCTGCAATAACAGGGCGCGATCTCGCCGTGTGACGGACAGACCTGCGACGTTTGCGCTAAGCTCGTTGCCAGAATGAGGCAGAGCAACCACACCAGCCGCCACACATCCGACAAAGCTTGCTCCCTCATTTTTCGTGCGACTCCACGCTTCTCCCCCGCGACTGTGTCACAATGGCCGACCCTCCGGTACCTTACTTTCGCCCTCCGTGTCTATCCCCCTGGCGTTCA
The DNA here is from genome assembly GCA_021460005.1 of Tetramorium alpestre. Taxonomy (NCBI): domain Eukaryota; kingdom Metazoa; phylum Arthropoda; class Insecta; order Hymenoptera; family Formicidae; genus Tetramorium; species Tetramorium alpestre. The sequence continues at coordinate 1,303,074 of JAJVSH010000002.1, forward strand.
CTCTTGTTTTCTGCCGGCCACACGCCTCTTTCCAATCTTCCCCTCGCGCCGTCTCCGCTCCGTTTCTGTACCTGCAGCCTGCTACTTAGTCTCTGCTCTTTTCATATCCATTGTTCGCTCTGCCACGGTGTACCAGTACACCGAGTCTGTAAGTAAACGGAAACTTGGTAAATCGAAGATGGCATAGTCAAAAACAGAAAATTGGATGTAAACATATCATAGTCTTTCTTTAATAATAAGGAAAACTGGAAAGTGTAATCTAATTTTAAATGGTAATATAAATAGACTATTTTCAATCTATCTATTATGAATATTATACAAATTCGTTACTTTGTTACGGAAATAATATAAAAAGTATGCCGATTTAACAATTTTTTTATTCAAATGTCTAACATGTCTTTTTACAAATCATTTAAAGTGTTTGTTAGCACATGTTACAGAAGACATAATAACATTGCTAGTAAAATAGTGCAATGTTCCGCTCCCTTCAGTTTAATATTTATCCAATAACTGTGTAGTTTATATAGAAATAGAAGATGGAAATTTGCTGATATTATTGCTAGCGCAGAATAGCAGAATATATTCTGGCACGAAGCAATAATGGTGTATACGAACGGTATTTTAATCGCACTGTACTGCAAACTTATAATACGAAAATACTCACGTACATGCGTAATAAACGTCAATTTATTGGCAATTACAATAACGGCGTGAAACTTTTACGCAGAGCTAATAACTCTAGTAATATTACATTTTAGCGTTCATTTGTCGAGCTGTATACAACGTTACAATGTTGTTAACATCTTCATAATAATATTTCTAGAAATTTAACGTATCTACTATCAAATCACTGTTACACTTTATTTATATGTGTTTATTAATTCATATAAACACTTTACAGAAATGAAACATTAAAAAGAAGTCATTTCTCCTTTTTAGATAGATTTTAAATTAATTTTTTTCTTTACTAAAGATTTATAATCGAAGAAAGGAATAATTTTATATTGGAAATAGGTGAAATTAAACTCTCTTTTTAATTGATTAAAATTGCGATATAGGTCATAAATATTAATAGTACTTGACATTTGAATGTGTAACATTTCATTTTTATTTTTTTAATTAAATGACTTTTATTCCAATTCAAAAAAGGACTTATATTTTATTTTAGAAATTTAATGATTAAATATTTCGAATTTTTAAGGAAAAGTCGATTATTTGTCCGACTATTTGTTGATAAGATTAAAATTTGATATTAGTGCGTGTTAATCTTGTAATAAGCTCGCGATGTTGTAATACGCCCAATTGCTTCATCAGCAACTTGTACTTACCGAGCCATGCGGCGAAATATTTTATTTTCTTCTAGCTCGCAATATATTCAACGGAAAACGCAAAATAGAGTAACGATGCGTACTCGCGTGGTCACTAGGCATCGCTTTTGATATCACTGTGTGAGTAATAGTTCAATCGATTAATTAATCGATTGTAGGCACGCAACAATGACGTCTTCTTGAACACTCTTGCATCCTTCGTGTTGTATACCAAATATATTCAAGCAATTAACAAAGTTTGCAGTTTATCGGAAACTTTTCGATTCGAAGTGGATGCGCTTCAGCGCATTCAATTCTCACTTTGCGCGCGAGTATCGAAATCACTTTCCCGATGATAATACCTGAGGGAGTTTCGGGCCACAATCGTAAAAAACGCTATACAACAAATGTGTTTTATGAAAGCACTATTACAGTCATAGTTTACGATCGTAGTTCACCGGTGCGCATGAATGATTTATTTTTCCGATAAAACACCTTGCACCACGATTCATGTACTCCACCTACACGGCCACAAACCCGATCAGTAAAATTGTCACGGAACTTCCGCTACCACCTACGAAGTAATCATTCACTGCTTCCCCATTTTAATAATAATATTCGCACTACTGTCCATCCGGCGTAATTGCGCCGCGAAAATCGCGCTCGATAGTTCGACGTCACGATGTTATCGTCATTCTGCAGGTAGATATTTATAAGTTGTATCAGTGACTCGTTAACGCGGCATTAGTTCTCTCGTTAATTTTTCCGAAAGAAACACATCTGCGCACATCGATAACCGATATACAATTCCCTTGAATCCGGTAGTATAAGATCTGATTGGCGTGGTCCAGGTGGATTTGGAGGTAATTTGTAATGATCCGCGATGAAGCCACAGCAAAATCGACGATACCGATAGCGAAGTTATCACTAAGACAGTCTCCTGGCCAAGACGCGAAAGCGTTACAATTTGCAGAGCCGAGCTCTCTGCTGCGTTGCTAGTGACCGGGTGTCCGTTGGCATTATCATTGCCCGACTAATGGACCCCTTCCGGTACACGGATCATGGGATCGCGACCGCGAGAATACGCTGACCAACATTATCATTGCGTGCCTACGATCGCCTACGATCGCATATCAAGTGCTTCATGTAAAAAGTAATTGAGGGTAAAGTAAAGAATAATGGAAAACTGAATACCTCGATTTACGATATTTTTCTCGATAATATTCTTTTTCCGTTATATGGAAAAATTCATAAAGTCCAAAACTTTTGCATCTCTTAGTAGAAATTTTCTTAAAGTAGCAATATCGAAAATTTGAACTCAAAGTAATATGCAGCATTTATGCTTCTTAATACTTTCAATAGTTTTAATAGCTGTCATTTGGAAGATTATATTTGAAAACTGATATTGTTTACTGATTTTTTTAATAACTCTAAAGTATAACTGTGACGTATACATACATATATAAATAGTACGGAAGGATAATGGAAATTAATTCCTTTTTCTTTGAAATGTAAATTTCTCTTTTCACATTTCGTATACGCGAATATGCGAGTAATTTCTACATATCAGATTTGTTAATTCTATAAACGAAACGAATGGATGGATGCGAGTATAAATTCATACTCAGGAAATATAAAGTTTTAACACAAATGTCATCAGCAAAATGAATGAGTTTACATTCTGGTTTCTGAAAATGTATATGTAGATATCTACTATATATATATTTGAATGTAGAAATGCCTTATTATATGCCAAATTTGAACTATGCAATATGCAATGTTCTATTACTTTCATATTCCAATTAATATGAATTTGTAATAATAATTTCGTATTACAATAGTTTCCTTTACGTATATACAAACATATCTTATCATCAAATTCAAATAATAATATGAGGACACACTAACTTTTCTATATATATATCTGTTAAAATAATCTCATATAATCTTTCAAATTAATAAAAATGACAAATATCATTTTTAAATCGAATAATTAATTTTATTTATTATTTAAAAATAATTTATTTTGGATTAATAATTGATCTGTAGAGTTAATACAGATTTTATGGTCATAATTATGGAGCAGTCATTACAAGAGAATAATAAAAGAGGCAGGTGATATATTATTATGTATTTTGGACACGCCTTTACGTGCCCTTTACGAAACAAAAACGACGGATATATTACATGATTGCTAATTGAGTTTGGTAATAATTGTGTTTGCGAAGAGATAACTTATTAAGAACTTTCAATTTTCGCTATGCGATTTCTGATTTCTTTCAGAAGCGACACTTTCGCGCGATACCTCTTAAATTCCATTCTTATTTAGCATAATGAGCATAAAATTCAAAAAGTTATCGATATCATGGTCGAGAATTAAATGTAGAAATATAATTAATGCGATGAAACGATACCTCGTTGTTGAGATGAAAGAAAATATATATATTAAAGAGGAACAAAGAGTAGCAAAAATAATAATAATAAATCCCTTTCTGTAAATTTTTATAATTCATAAATGATAAATAATAATCGTGTGTACGTGTGCAGCTTAAAAAACACAACACAATACATACAAAATGAATCTGATACTCTTTTAATGTCGTATATTTCAAATTGTGATTCATGATAAAGCTTCGAGGATAGGCCTGCGAATAGTAATTAACACTGAATAGCTAGACAAAGGGTGAGGTGCAAGGCCTTTCGGTTAACCAATTGACGTCGCCCAAATCGATTCGTCTTGGCTTGCCCGACAATAGCTTGCCTCGCTTTGTTTATACGGTGGTTGGCGTAGAATAAATTGTACAGTCTAACGAAAGACAGCATGCGAGAGAATGAGAGAGAGTGAGAGAAACACTTTGTTAAATTGAATGACGTCGACATTTCGATAACGCCGTTTGCAGCAGACGCGCTTTTTTCATTTTCCATGCCAACGCTTACACGATTGATTTTCGTCTCGAGCAGAGGAAAAAAGCGAAGACACACCGTGAAATCTAATTTAATAATCATAATTCCAAATATTACCGTTTTCTTGATAACATAATGGCAGAGAATGATGTCATGATGCTTTTAATGCAGATTAATCGAGAACAAAGATAAGGGATGTTCACAGTTCATATCGTATAACTTGTAATTCAATCATATTTTGAATTCAAACGAATTTCAAATTCATTACATTATGATTCAATTATCTAATCATATTCCATGACTTATATCTGCTTTGTTTTCCTGACAGATCTAAGCAGATATTTTCAGCTTAATTGTTTGCAAGACAATTGTGATACTTTTAAATTTTATGTTTTCATTAATTTAACGTCTGATAGCGCGATTATCCATTACTCGAATATTCAATAATGCAGAACAAAAAGACAAGTTACTATTTTGCTCTTTACTGGCCATTTTTATAAATACATAGTGATTATAGAATGTTTCTCCTCGCCTCATTGCTACAGTTTTATATGTATATTTTCGCGATTCACATGATGTGACCCACACAGCTTGGTCGTACTTCCGATTTCATTATATTATCATGCCACGATCCCTGTTATCTCACTGCGAGAATCAAAACCAGACGGTTTGCTCCCAGTTGAATTGTAACGATCCGATCCATTTCAAATTCTCGGGATGCGGCCTAAATCCTTAGGATGCTTTAGCGTTAAATATATGATGAGCTTGTTACGCTTTATTAGCATACATTGCGTGTGATTAACATGCGTCGTTGGGTGCACCGACACACTTGCGGTGACGCATACATTTGCGTAAAAGCAAATCGATAGCGAGCGTCGCAGATTAATATGCATTAAAAGCCATCAAAAAAATCAAATGATTGAGTTTTTGGAATATTTTTATTATTTCGTGTTCATAGCGATACAATCCGGGCTAAAACCAGCGAATAATCACATACTTTGTGAATTCTTTGATAAAATCGGGATCCATAATATTTGGATTCTGTCCATATAAATTGTAAATTATTACTTATAGAGAAACATATTTAATTCTTTTGAAAGAGTAATATATTTTAATTTTCCATGCTCTTTCGTCGCGACATTCAAATTTTATTCGGGGCTAGGAATTATTAAAAACGATTAAAATGCAAACAATATAAAAACACGATTTAAAAATTCAAATCACTATTAAAGTAATCACTGAGAAAATTATCATTTCGCAATTTATAATTGTTTAAATAATTATCTATTACTTGATTTTACATACACTGAGAGAAATGTTTTCGTATTATGAATCAAAGTTTTATTGATATTACGCTCAAGAAATTTATTTAGTTGCTGTAAACAAATATGTTATTTGCTTATATCTTATTAAGTCGTTTTGGTTTAGAGAACAAAACAGAATTGTTTAGAGAACAAAACTGTTTTAAACGACTTAACAAGATATAAGCAAATAACATATTTGTTTACAGCAACTCAAATCAACAAAACTTTTTGTTCATAATACAAAACATTTCTCTCAGTGTACTTTGTTATATACACATATGCCATTAAAACATTAACTGGATAATGATCCTAAATGATCTCATGATCTCCAAGGAGCCATGTCTCATTTGGCGAGCAGATTTGAACGGAATATCTCTGCTTGATTGGATATTTGCATAAATCTTTTATGCATATCGCGTAGGCTTTAAGTCGCGGCATCGCAAGAGAAATATCCCGCGAACTCGTAATGTTCTTACTTCGTGAAAGCATTTCCGGAATTGTCCGTTACTCCATCTCGGTCACAAAATGAAAGAGACAGGTGTACTCCGCTTCTCCATCTTCCCGTACAGTTATTTTTCTCTCCGATTCGAGGGAAAGCTACATTTTCTCTCAACCGACGAAAATCGTTGAACTTCGGCGTGTCTGTTTTGCGGATGCTTCAACCTCCACTATTTAACTTTTAAAAACGACATTCCATTCATAATTGAACCGCCTGTCTTTTTACGCAGAAGAAGGACGAAAAATTGTCTGCCAAGTGACAACTCGGGCGATGTCACGGGTAAAAAAGACGTTCATAAGTAATGCTCCGCCCGCGAAGAACGCAAACCTCGCAGAGCCATTAAATCGTTGGCTTTGCAGAAACTGCTGCATGTAATGTGGGCGCGGATTGAAACTTTCCAAAAATGCGCTAGTGTTTCTGCCGTAAGAAGATTACGTGGAAGATTATGGTACGGATTCCCTTTACTGAACACACATGGGAAATACGTTATTCACATTTCCCTTCGCCCGTTTCAGCCGTTTCTAGCCCCAATTAACTCGACTTGCCTTTATATTAACGCTTGCGGATATTATATTCGCGCGAGCATATCAATTCACGAAGGCTGCACATCTCGGCTAAAACTTACGATGCACATTAATCTTTCTCATCCCTTCCGTAACATTGCGCACGTGGAATTCGTACAATACTGCAGAACAAGGTTGATAACGTATCTAAAGATTGAAACGGACGTGAAATGGCGAACTCCCGTGTGTCGTTTTATATTCGGAAAAGCGAGCGTTATTTATACATGCATCTGATATCGGGATAATATCGATGTATTATTTCATACTCTTCGTTTTGGTAAATGCTGCCCGTCTGTATTTACGGTTAGTCCGTGCATTTCGCCCCGGCAAAATCGAATGCTCGAGAATATTCACGGCGAAAGATTTAAACTGTTGATATATCCAGCGGATATTTTCGCGCCGCTATTTCAGAATTGGATTGATAAGGAGAAGCGGAAATAGCACGGACGCACCGGAGCGTGCATTTCGCGATTACCGTATAACTTGCAACGTTATTCATTGCCAGAAATCGGATGTTCTCGACGGGTACGGGTGTGCCCCCGGCGCATCTGCCGCGAAATGCGGGAATGCGAAATGCCGAATGTGCTTCTCGCATCGCGGCATTCGAATACGCTATGCAGAGCTGAACTTTCGGCAACGCTCGTCAGGTAGAATTCGCGGTCCACTTTTAATTCTGCTGGAGACTGTACAGTATATTCACCTTTTAACCCCGCGGCAACGTGATGGGATGCGACGAGTTCTAACTGAATATTTTGTTTCGGACAACACAACAGGTGAAAAACTCACAGGCCTGCATTACGTTTTCCAACCTCGGGAATATATATATTTTGATCAAACTTTTAATACAAATTGTTTCATCGCGAGTTTCTAGATTGCATATTTTCAAAAACTTTAAAAGATGGAAAAATATTAAGTAGAAAAAAACGAGATTCGAAATTGTATTTGAAATGATGAGATTTCACGAGTTTGATCATTTTTTTTTGGAATTGTAACACTTTTTTCATATATTATTTGCCTTGATTTAATTGGTTTTTAATAAAATCATGTGCACGGGAAAGTAATAGAATAAATTAGAAAATTTTGTCGTAAAAAATTATTTCATATTGTCATTTTAGCATTCGAATAAATACGGCCTTTAATATAAAATCGCGTGAACATTTGATAAATTCCGACGTTATGTCACGACGTGCGTTTTAACGTAAAAATACGTCGCGACGTTCTGTCAACGACTAGACAAATGGTCGATGAGTGCCTGAGGCAGGAAGAAGAAAGCATTGGGCGAAAACCCGACAAATCGTTTTCAGCGCGAAACGGGCACGCTTTCTTTGGCGACGCTATAATAGCTGGATAAGTCTTAGGGCGAGACGACAGACAAAATATACGTCCATCAAGTTTTTCGCCTGACGCCTGATGCTTGAGGAAAATAGATCTGACATAATGAAGTGCCCCCGGTTTCAACTAATGGCGTACCATTAATCAAAACGCCACGTTTGTAAGAGGATTTCACATTCAAATACTAACGAAAGGGAAGAAGAACGATCTCAAAGTTTTCTCTTTCTATTTTCCCTCCGTGCAAACTCTCCAACAGTTTGACAATTTTTTTGAATACCCAATTTGTCGTCCGCGCAAAATTACTGGAGATTTATCGCTTTGTACAATCTGTATATTCATTTCAACAACAATCCACTTTGTGTTCTTATCTTTTCACCAGCTTTTGCTACTTTATACAAACATGATAATTATCCTTTCGATTTTGCAATTTGTCAGTACGTTATTCCAGAATTTACACATATTCTTTAATTTCAGAATTTTTCATTCTTTTTATATTTATTTTTAATCATTACGTTATGTAAGGAAATATGTTTTGCTCTCATGAGTATTAATATCGACATTGTTTACACGACGTTTCCTTTCTCTTGTTAATTTTTTTTCTGGACTTTTTTTATACATTATTTCGTAATTGTAAAATTCTATACATTATTTTATAATTTAAATGTTTAAATATCTATGATGTAAAGACGATTTAATTACATAAATAATTTTCTAAGGGTTGCACTCAATATAACATCGATCTTATGTTGAAAAGATAAAATTTTGTAAAACAATATTCTACACATCGCGTTCATGTTCCCGGTTTTAACTATTATGTTATAGATTTCAACATTTCAGGCAGAAAATTAATGGGCAAACCTACATCGCTTTCCAATCACCACTCTACGTAATGTGTATTTCCTGTTGGACGTTTCATCGACGTACCACGTTTTACTTGTTCGTATTTCGTGTCCTACATTCTGCGATCCATCCAAAGAAAATTGCATAAAATATTTTAGCTTTTGAACATGCCAGCGACGCGTGCGTATGTAATTCTATTCTTCACCGAATATCGCCCGTAACGACAGTCGTTAAAGAACAAAAACCGACGTTTTATTTTCAAACGGAAAACACACGTATGTAATAACAACCTGTGCAGATTAATGTCAAACTTCCACTCTTTAATAAATCTCCATGTTATGGTTCAATTTTCCAGTGCGAATGGATGGACATTAAATCATCAACGCATGAAAATAACGTTATCGGATATATGAATATCTAGCCAATAGACATTGCATATTTCTCCATGTACATGGTATCCATTTAATTATGAAAACAGCTACGACGCAATTTTTGCGTAAACCATCACGTAGCTACAGGCAATTTCCAACTTTCCTATTTGAGCGATAAAAAAATCGAATTATCAAAAACATGCAATATGCAATATTCGTACGTGTGAATAATTGGGCTCTCACGTTCATAAGCTAGTCTCTCTCTTTTCGGGCCGCTTCTATTTCCTACCGAAAACATTTTGCGCTTGAATCGTCATAGACTTTCGCAGGCGAGCTGTGCTGTGTCCGCGAAACGTATTCAAATGCGACTCGCATCATAACAGCAACACCGTCGCACATCGAGAATTTGCATATTTTCCGTATACATGTGCGTCGCAACGGACGAATGCGTCGAATAAGAACATGTGCGTCGAACTTGCTTCCGGTCGCGGAATATGGCATTCGTTAGCGCCGGTATAACGGCTGAATGACCTAATGAACCGTGCGTACGTCCAACAGCGGATTCCTAATTAGATCTGGCTCGTACACCATGGCATTGTCCTGTCGCGCGTATTAATAAACGGTACAATAACATGTCTATCATAGTTAGAACATGCTTTATTTAATATTAATAATTGTAAGCTCATTTTTTAAACACGCCTGACATGTTACGTAGTTATAAGAAAATTATATATTTAATGGTGAATAATGTTTTTATTTTTTTTAGATAGAGAATTGATAAATAGAAACTTAGCAGTACGCTCCTAAATTTACACATTTAATTGATGTGTTAAAATTGTTAAATCAACAAGTACCTACAGCAAGCAATATTAGTTCATGAAGAGTAAATATTTTCTGTATTATATTTATATTTACAAAATATAAACATTACTTAATAATAATTAATTGTCATATTAAAATGTTATTTTGATAAAGTTTAAACTTTAATTCTGCAGAAACTTTTCTTAATTATCTAATTATAGCCATTAAAGAATGAACGATTAGAAAATTTTTCGACAATATTAGTTTAAAATTAAATAAAACCATTGCCCAAAACAATTTCTAATGTAAATTTGGATTGAAATTGAATCATATCACTTTTAAAAATTGGATATTTTTCTTTCTAAGAATTCAATATCCGAAATGTGATAGTATGTTTTTCGTTTTTGCCATTAAAATTTTTATACTTTTATTGAAATTTTATCGCAATTTTATTGAAAATAAATTTTAGAAATGTCATTCGAGAAGTTAAAACATGCAACTAAAACATAAGATAATAATACACTACAAAATAATTATTTATTTTATATCTTTTTATAAGAATATAAAATTTTATAAATTATAGAATAGAAAATAATAACTTATTTTACATGTTATTGCTATATTACGTCTTAGAATCATTTAAGAACGTAAAACATATATTATACATACATATATTATGTCGGCATAATATAACATTAACATAATATATTGAAATTATAGTTAATCTACATATAAATGCAAAATAAAAATTATATATATTTTACTAGAAAGAAAAGGGAAAAAATTTTAATGATAAATATTATAAAACTTTTATGAAAAGTTTCTTACATGTGGCATATAGGCATTAAATAAGATGTTTAAGTAATATTATACTTGATTATATTATAATAAGAAAATTAAAAACATAATAGTAAAAGAAACCTTAATGTACTAACATACCACAAGAGTTATTAGTCACATTGAGTCAGGTTTCGCGTTCTATTGACAGAGGGATTTCATTCGTTGGGAAGTATAATAAACCGTAAAATCCGATTACCGCGCATTATCGGGCCCGTCATTATACGATAGAATCAATACGATAGAATCGCAGAAATCCATCGAGTCTTCATCACGAAATCGCGATAAAGTTAGAACATTTGCTTAAAAGCACACGCAGTAGTTCCGAAAGAAGGATTTCAGGTTGAAAAAACAGACGAAGAAAAGATGGTAGAGACAGAAATGCGTCGAGATTATGAGAAAGCCCAGAAAGATGGCTGAAGCATTAAGTGATCTATCCGTGACAAACTGATGTCGGCTACAACTCTCTATCCACGGGTGGTAATTTTATATTCTCCCCTTGGCCTCGTACTTACAGTCACGATGTTACTTCACCTGTTGGTTACTCGACGTTTCGCTTGGCCTCCCTTAGCGTATACGTAATATTGATCCGCCGCCACCCAGAGGGAGGCGAGGTGGGTTCCGGCTGTCCTGCAAGACCTCAGCGAGTGTAACGTGACTCGGGCGTATAATCACGATCGCTTCGACTGGTATTCAGGGAAGACGAGCGAAAGAGTGTTCCCTTAAGGAGATGACCCATATCCCTAGATTCGCCAATTATACACCTCGAAACGGGCTGTCGCTGTCTGTATTAATGATTCTCGAAGAATACGGGATTACAGCGCTGGGAATATCTTTGCAGCGCATTGCAAGCGATAGCGGAACTCTGTATTAAGCAAATATATGCCATAATAGCACAGTGGAGATACTATGCATCATTTGTACGCGCTCAAAACTATATGCACAGGACATATAATCATACATATAGACATGCAAATTTAATCTAGGTCATTTAAAAATAAGGTACAATTTACGTATATTTATATTAAGTTACATTTCGTTTTTTTTTTTTGTTATTCAGAAAAATGTACGTTATCTTACAGTGTTTACCTTTCAGTTTTATTTCTCGATATGGAGCAAAAGGACGTAGAAATAAAGTTTGCTATTCTAATCGATATTCGATATTAATCGACCAGATCTCTTTTTTTTTCCTAGAAAATATTAAAGTCATGTTGATAAACTATAAGTCGCGCGCTTTCGTGTCTTCCGTTTGACCCGCATTCGTAGGAAAGATATAAATTAAGAAAACGAGGCAGCTTCGCAAACTTCCACGAGGTTTCTCGCGCCTAATTACCCACGTCGAAATTGAATTCGCGGCCTATTTAATTTGCCCATGAATTTCGAGCGGTGTTGCTTCCGCTTGTATCACGCGATGCATTTCAACCGTAAGAAAGAAACCTCAAGATGTAATTCGAGTAATCAGTCTCGACAACAAAGGAACAAGCGAAGAATTTCAGATTTTCGTGGAATCTCTTTGTATTACGTTTATCACTTAGTATATTCGCTGTTGGATAAATAAATAAAAATAAATTTTNAATGAATGTTGATATTACTAGTTGCACTCTGCCATTCGTTTTATTACGAAAAATTGAAGTAAGATAATTACACGTATTAAAAATATAATTCGTTATGTTTATACGTTAGTCGCACAGAATCGAACAAGACATGAATAGCGGTATTTAATTAACATATTCTTTTATGTATACGCCAAATTTGAAATTGACAATTACATCTTGCTACTGTATGCAATATGCAAGCAGTTGATGAGAGAGAGAGAAATTTACATTCTTCTAAAATTAAACTCTACATTCTTAAATAAAAAATTCATTTTGCAAATAATTAACAAAAAATTCTTAGTTTTGTAGTCAATATGCACATCATTTCTATAAAAGAGAGTGACATTTTGCAAATTTTTTATGATTAAATTGCTGTGAAAAAAATTGCTCTTCTTGCCATGACTTCTTATCATATGGCTTCTTGCTGTAAGAAATTGTAATTTTCTTTTTATTTTAATCAATTAATTACGCACGTTTATAGTATAGAGCTTAACATTTTTATTGCATTAATTTAAGTATCTGCACGATGTTTTGATTATTATCGTCTAGAGTGCAAACACATTTACTGTTAAAATCAATTATTATGCGAAATAAAATAACTTTTTATGTAAATCAGACGAGGGAGCGTAATTTAATTTTTGTATATAAAATAAAAGTGCATATCTTTCTTTCTCTGTTTCCCTCTCTCTGTTTATCTATCCATCCCTATCTCTTTTCCTTCTCTTTTTTAGAAGTTACGTTAAAAAAATAATGCAAATTCTTTATAAATATAGGTAATTCTGAAAAAAAACAAATACACATAACCAGTTTTTAAGCTACTACTATAACTTAGTTTTTTCTAATAGAAAAATTTTTATAAAAAAACTCGATGAGAAGTGACATATTCTATCATGGAATATTTTGAAGTGGCAGATATAAAACTTTGTTATTATCAAAAAAATATAAAAAGATTTAAATTTGTTTAAAAAATTGAATGTTTTTGATATATGCAAGAATCAATGATTATGTTAACCATTTTGGCAAGTATCGTGATATTACATTTTTAATACATTTTTATGATTCTTCCTGACACATTTTATTTTACGAGGAATAGTGAATATTATTATTTCATCTACGAAGTTATTTATATCTTCATCGTAAAACTTGGTTTTATATATCGGAAAGGAAAAATTATTACTATGTTATTGCATATATTTGGAATGATGTTATTTAAGAAGACTTTTTGAATTACTTTCTAATGGATTAATCATTTAAAAAAGTTAACATTTGTAGAAAAATATGTAAAGAATGTTATTTACATAATTATATCAAATATATGCCCTGTTGTTTTTATTTTTTAAATAAAATTTAAGCTATAATTTTATAAAGATTGATGACTATCTTTAAGTTTTAAGATAAGAAATCACTTTTTCAATTATAAAATTTTTTTCTTATTAATATCATAATGTTTATTTTTATTTAATAATTTTTTTATAGAGATATAGAGTAACTAAAATTTATTATTATTTTTAGACTATATAGATTGCTGCAGTATATGTTTTTTTCTATATATTCTTTCTTGATAAAAACACACCATTTTTAATTGACAATAACAATTATAAATTTTTCGATTCAGTTGCGATCGAGTCAATGTTATCAAAGCTAAAGATGAATTTCGCGATTGGAATAATCTCATGTTGGTAGAGATGCATTGCCTACGTGCAACAAGCTTCGCAAAATATCGTTACCAGGCTTAACCTCGTTCTCCGCTCCAGTGATATACGTGAACATTTACGATGTCATCGAAGCTGCAAGCATCGTCGTACTGGCCATAATAAAATGTGTCAGATATTTTCCCAGAAATTTTTGAAAAATTGCACTCTCTAGGAGACGTTCCACACGACAATTTTCTAAATATGCAAAATGCCGAAAAAGAAATTGCGGAATCTGAAAACTAGGATCCATAAATGGTCGTGCAAATAAACAACATGCTAAAAAATAGTTTCCCGAAATAATTGAAAATTTGCACAGTTTTCTAATCAGTCACAATAAATATAAAGCGATCAATATATCAGAATTGTTCTATATAAAACGCGAGTAAAATTTTAATATAATTAGTATAATTTTAAATAAAATAAGTAAAATTTTTCATATATTTTTTTCTACGAGATAATCACGGAACAATTAATAACTTTATATTTTTTACTATTAATTTCAATTCAGATTTAGTTTGTTTGTTTGTTAAGAAATTTTAACACAGATTTTGTGAAAGAGAAAGATACATTTAATTAAGAAAAATATTGCAAAAAGATATTTATTAAAACTAAGAGAAAAACATTACATTATGATATTAAATTCGCATATGAAATTATTTAGATACTTATATTTCCATTCAAATAAATTTTATGTAATAAAATAATTCAATTATCTGCTTTTATTAAAGCATACGGTTGGCAATCAGAAAGGGAATCGTTAATTAAACGTGTACATGATATCGTAAAATATTGCGGCCGATATATTAATCCATTGCCCAATATCGGCACGCGATTACATTAATTCGTTATGTCAGCCAAAAAATGATTATCGCATCTGCGTCCACGGAATTGCCGTGCGCTGAAAATGAAATTGCTACGTACGTTTTACAGCGTCAGAGATGTGTTATGTCTTGTTGCTGTTTTAATGTTCCTCTTTGTCTACGTGTTATTATAGTTCTAACCCTCCAGACAATACCCACCATGTATCATAACGTTAAACCCTACATCTTTCTTCTTAGTCGTTATCACTTTCACGGAGGGGCTCCGTGCAATAAGAGGCACTAGTCCCGTAATTCAAACGTATTTTATCATAATATCATCTGTTTCGCTTGCATAGACAGTCGATATTGTTTGGTGGATAATATTCATAACGTTAGATAAAAAATTTTTTTAATATTATTTTATTTTTGCATATAATATGTTATGCGAAATTTGTAAAAAGAAATTACTTATCTTTTTAATTATCTTTTTCAATTACTTATCTCTTTAATTATATTTTAAGAGTTTCATTTATTTTGATTGTTAACAATTATTATGTATTAAATAAATTACACCTTCGGTTTTAAGTTTATTTATTACAAAAAAGATTTTAGAAATCTATTTCTCAGCTTCAACATTTAAATTTGTTTATTTCAATTTAAATATTATAGTAGTTTAGTAGATGAAGATTTTAATCTTATTTTACATTAAAAGCTATTTCATTCTTGCTGATTTTACAAAGCGCATCCGAACTATTGACCATCAAAATTCGTACACTAACGCTGACAAGTTCTCTGAATAAGTTGGCATCCGGATTTGATTAAACTGTACAGTGAAACTTCTATCTCGGAAATCCCACGCGAATCAAAATTACAACTGTCCGTCCAGCTAACTTGTGCTGCTGTAGGAATACTATTCCTACAGTTATAACGTTTTGTATGAAAAATATGTATCATATGGATAATTACGCTCATATATAATTTTAGATATGAGAGAAGATGTTTAAGAGAAAGACAACGTAACTGAAATTTCGAAATGGATACCAAGTCTTCGCGATTATAAAAAGAATGTTTTACTGTAGCAATTAATGCATATTTTTAATATAAAAATTAAATTTAATATGAAAGCTACCATAATTAATTTTTTTTATATTACAGTAAAATTTGTTTTGATAGTGTGATAGAAAAATTTTGCCAAATATAAATATATTTGTAGAAATACAAATAAATAATCACATAATATTATAATTATGTTTTCTTAAGTTCTTTTTAACTTATTGTGGTTTCTCAAACTTCTATCATACTTTTACATGGCTAATATTATATGAATATATTGATATTCCGTACTAATCATGAGTCAGTATTGATCTTTATAAAAAATTTGATTTTGCTGATCTATATTAATGATCTATATTAATATAACGTATCTAACAAAAGCATTTCGATGTATCTCGAGAATTGAAATAATATTACATGTAGCACGAGCAATACCGTGGTTGCATAGAATCGAGTAGATAGTAATCCGGGTTAAGTTCTGGTCTAAGTCTCAGGTTAAATACGCGGTCACCCTAGATTTGCCACAGGAGTAAGTAGTTTTAGTCTTGGCCCTCATATTTCATAGTAAGCTGGTAAAGATTTTCTGTATTCGCAGGAGACTTGACCTCTGAATCTACGAAGATTTATAATTCCTTTTATCTATCAAATTTTAACGTATGTTACCTTTAAAATATCGTGTTTAAAATGGATTATGATTAGTTCTAAAATATTTCCACACAATATTAATTGCACACCGAAAAAACTGAGAAACATTGATTGTAATTTCATCAATATACATCTTGGAAACAATGTTTTGTGAAATTTTTAATGTATATCTGCTTAATAATTTATGAGTTAATGATAAAAATCGCTTTTAATTAAAAATTTTTAATTTTTGTTGCATTCTCATAAAATTATTTGACCAATATGTATATGTGTATGACACACTAACAAGAATGAATAACATTCTTGGTAATCTTTTGTGTAATTAATATTCGTGCACATGTTACGCGATTAATCCCTGCGGGGACGGTGCAATGTCCTAACTTGGAAAAGTTATAATCATAATCATACTGTTTTAAATATACGTATATTATAATTGATGCCGTGGTCTAGACTCGGACCGTCGTTAAAAAAGACTCATGCATGCTTCCGTTGGCTATAAATAACAATTAGCGCTCGAAACTCTCTGCAATGTTAACTAGGATTAGCAATGGCCGTTTCTCTCGTGAGTAAAATTAAAATATTCCGGCGCGCAGCGTCCAATTATAATTCCCCTGCTCACTAACCAAGTTCCCAATCGGCATTATAAATGTATAGATAACATTGCATACCAAATAATTGCACTACGTAATTAATCATAGGTGACATAAAGTTTTCACCAATATCGTAATTGGTATGCTAGATGATATTAAATATACGGTACTATAGTAATATGACACTTGACATTATTAATTATTTATTTTTACGTGAATTTAAAAGCCACATTTATTGCAGTCAAATAAAATAGAAAAGGAGATAAAATACTAATTTAGAATAAAATAATTTAATAATATTTTATGTGTGCAGATTAAAATAATTGAGGAATGCTTCCATATTCTAGTGCTTAAATATACATATATACATATATATAACATTGCATGAAATCTTCATGTGAGTTTTTTTCAATCAATGCGGATGAACAAACTTGAATTAATTGGTACTACAGCATTGATCATGATTTTCATTTTACGGTGTATACATTTGAAATCTCTACGAATCACTTTGGTTAACAGCAGGCTTGCATTTACTTCACTAATCTTATTAGGCAAGTAAAATATTTACGAAGCCTCCTCGTTTGGGGGGCTGCTGAGACATTACGATCTGCAGTAATGGCTCTGAAACATTCATTAGCTAGCACGTCTGACTGCCAAAGCTAGTTTGCCGATTGTAAGCTAATTATGAGAGAAGTTTGTTGTGTTCGTGGTTGTTGAGAGAGAGAGAGAGAGAGAGAGGAGAAAAGGGGGGAGCGAGAAAGAAAGAACTCTGTTTAGAATAAACGATAAGATCAATGATAGTCGAATTGCATTAGAGAATCGAATTATTTTGCTGCCAAATAGTATTAAGGTGAAATTACGTGTAATAATTGTGACAATAAAATAAAAATAACTTTAGAAAATCGCAAAGAAAATTACTCGGTATACAATAGAAACGCTCATGAATAGCATCAAGAAATCAATTTTTATAATACCTGTTCTATCGTAGAGTACTTTGATGTAGCAAAGCAAAGGTATTACGTGCTTATTTTAAGCTTATTACAGGAAATAATATTATCATTAGGTACTATACATATATATAGTTTTTGCTTGTCTTCAAAATGTGATAATATCTTGCGATAATATCTTTTATTTAATTATATTAATTCTCATCATTGATGCAATTATCATGTCATTTGAACATGAACGTTATCAAATTAAGAACATAATTTTCATTTGTATCCCTACCGTGTAATTTGTGTCGCCATTACTAACAAGCGCAATGGTAAAGCGGCAACAGTAATATCCACATAATCGACATTATATACATCTACATACACGCGGCGGGACTAATAACTTCATCGCAGGCGATTTGCGGGCTACCCTGATGAAATTCATTATGGAAGATAACCAGATACGAAATTTTTAATTTGCAGAACAAGATTGTCAGGCAACGAGTATGATCTAATGCACAACGAAACCTCTGACCCTTCTATTAAATCTGACGCTTGAGCGAGGTCGTGAGGTGAAGTTAAAACTGAACCGAAATTTCAGCAGAGATATTAAAAAATCTTAAAAAAAAAGAACTGGAAGAAGATTAATACATCGCAACGTAAATTATAATTTCGATTGTATTTCATTGTACAACCCCCGCGTATTTATCTTCGAAAAGCTTTGTAAGCCATAACGATTTCCGATAGCGAACCTGGCATAGGTGTGACATGAATGCCGCTCAAGTTTTATTCGTTGCACCGGTGTATCTCGGGTTTGGTTGAAATGTGACTAGAATTACATGTCACAATTTTTACAACAATGTCGGCGATTCTATTTCCGAGACAGGAAAGGAAATCTCTTTAGTAATATGCGCGCCATGACAAGAATAACGGTTTTACAATATTCTACCATTGCAATGTACAATACTCCTTTGATGAGTACTCCCAGAGTAAAAGTTTTTGTTAATAATATTAAAAGGAAACCTATTTTGTTCTAATCTTCATTCACATAACTCATTAATTTTTAATATTAAATAATTTTGTTTATCATACTTAAAAACTTTGCTTAATTAAAATTTTGTATTAAATAATATAAAAAATGCATTTTCTAATTCCGAGATTTATTTAATGAAAAGCATTTTCCATTTCTAATTGCAGATAATTCATATATCTCATAATAAATTTATGTCTTGCTAATGAAAGTTTACCCACTGCTCTCTACAAAAATTAATAATACATTCATTACGAAATATTCGTCTACGAAATGGTTAAAGGAAGCGAAAGAAATTATAGTTATTTTGATATGCTTTCGATACATCTGACATATTGATTCGAGACATCTGACATTTTGCGCCTTCTCAGTAAGCGACCGTTTCAATTATTGCAGGCGAATCTGCCTTGACCCACCAAATGTCGCGTATGCACGTCCCACGTAAAATGACTGAACTAATTGGACGATACCTATAGTACAAGTGGAGCATTAAATATTATCATTTGTGATATAGTTCAGAAATAGCCGATTATCCTAATTATCTTTCCCGGCGTTGATTTCCATGATGACTGTGTATGTGTTGCAGCGTGAAAATTAATTTCTGGCATGAGATACTAGTGATTTTCGTATTTCAGGACGAATATATGATGATGGATGTGCTCGTAGGTAGATAGAAAGAGCCCAGCAACTCGGCGGCTGCCGAGACGCAACGGCTGGTCACGCTTCACAGTAATTAGAAATCGATATGCCGTTATGTTTTTCTTCATCGTTCGCGATGAGGGAATAAGAAATAAGTCGTGCATATGCAAATATTGTTACTTTTAAAATAGTTTTATTATTGAATTGAGGAATACTTTAAAGGAACAAAGAAACCAAGCAAAATTACTCTGCGTGTATTTATTTTTCACTTCTTTTTATGAGAGCTGAAGCAAAAGCTTGAAAACGGATTTTTAAAATAAGAGTTAAGAGGAATTAAGAGTTTCTTTTGAAACGGAGATCGTAATCGGCATTAAAATGGTATATGTAAAAAGTGCATTTAAAAAGGGCGGATTATAAAAGTTAATCTTATGAGAAGATTTAAAGTGATAGTTTCTAACTTTCTAATCTTTTTTTCAAGTTGTTTGTAAAAAAATGCTTCTCTAATGTCGATGAACTATAACTTTAACATCGAAATAGAACGGTTGCAGAAGTAATAAATATAATTCTATTTTTTCGTTCTTACCCTAACTTAGCTTTTGTTGTTCATGAAGAACTTGGCTAAAATCATTTCGTTGTTTCTACGTCGGGATAGGATGTAATAAACCTACGGAATTGTCTCAACTGACAACGCGCATTTCATCCACGTGTAGCATCAACATCAACATCAGCATCACGTAGCGACGCGATGCGGGCATGGTAGCTGCCATCTAACGCAGCAAAGCCGACGTAGTTAGGGAACGATACGTGTCGTGAGAGATACCAGCGTAATTAAGGCGAAATGATTGTTCACGTAACGGCCATGATCCGTAGACGGCAATCTCGTAACGATTTAATCGAAGTTAAGACCGAATTTTTAGGCATCGATGTTATACTTGCAAGAAAGTTCCAAAGAGCAGTCTGAAAAATTTTTAAGTTCCGCCGAACAGTCAATTCAAGAAGTCTCGGCGCGATGAACTGGTATCGATCGCAAATGTAACAACTTCGATAATGAACGCCATCGAAACTCGAGGAAAATTACACGCCGTAACAATATGCATTAAGGCTAATGATTAGAATAGGCTTCACACGCGATGTAGGTAAAATCACAACGGATTTTGCCTATAACTTTAACATTATTTGACGCTTTAGGAATCGATATTTTAACGGAAACTTAATAGAACATTATCGTGCATCACAGCTATTCAAGTTTTAATATTGAATATCTTATTTGTTAGTACTTTAATTTCAGACATAAATAAAAGTTTTCTTAAAGTAAAATGCGCTTAAGGAACAATGGAAAAACAAAAACATTATTCTGTATAGAAATTCGTGAACTTTAATATCAAGCAATTCTCTAAAAATTCTCGTTACGGAAAAGTTGGCATAGAAATATATAATAAATCAGCGTAGAAGGGAGCGAGATTAGTGAACGTACATTTCTGATGTGACAATGATGAATCTGAATTCCGCTTCGATATATAAACTGCAGCAGAAGAGCATACAAAATTTTTCCGAATGGATAGAAAAACGTCTGCTCTAAATGATGAATTATTAGAATTGTTGGGATGTGCAAAGGGAAAATTAATATCGCAGCGCGTCGCTGTGTTTGATGCAAGGCATCGTTGCGGGCGTTACATCGATGAAACTCTGTGAAGCTGCGAACAAAAGCTTGCGTTGAATAACCGAGACAAGCCTGCTTGAATCTCAAAAGAACAGCCGAGCCTTATTCATTGAAGGCGTAAAATATACTGTATAAAATATACCAAAATATACGAAAATACGAAGCGGCTGGTATACTCCTGCATTTACGCCTCGCTCCGCTGTCCTTCGACTTACGGTAGTCACGTAGCTAAATCCTCCCGGACGAATAGAATTAACTGCTCGATTATATTCCCGGATATAATTAATTCATTTATGCACCGCTCACGTGACCCAGAAGCAAAATGTAGCATCCTCCCGAGAGTATGGAAATTGATTCTATACATAGTTTAGTAAAAGGATAGTTTTAACTTAAATTAATTGATAAATTTTTAGTACACACTCTAATAAATAAAAAAATTGCAGTAAAAATATAACAAATTTGTTTGTAATATTTTTGCTGCAATTTTTTCATTTATTAGAGTGTGTACTAAAAATTAATTTAAGGTAAAACTATCCTTTTATTAAACTATGTTTGTAATAAATTTTATTATGTTATAATAAAACTCGCAATATAATAAATCTTTCAAACGAGTCTAGCTATCCGTTAAATTTATGCAAAACATCGCTATTCAACACAGGAAAAATAATTATGCGTGCACATAGGTTGATATAACGTTCAACTGTGTTACAGATTTGTTCTTGTTTCGCCGAAAGTTAACAAAATCGTAAAATCACCGTGAGTAGTCAAGTTTAATTCGCACGAGTGTGAACTTACGAGTTTGCATGCTCCATATTCTTATCAGATGTGGAGTAAAGACTGCTCTATTCGCTAACGCTTCGACGAAGTTGCAAAACGACCGACTACAGTCGCATACACTTTTCTCGCTTGCATCCTGTTAAATATTTAAGCAGACGCCGCCCGATGCTTACACAGGTTGTACGTAGCGAGACTGACAAGACCTTTCCCGCGCTACGCAAATTGAGCCCCGAGGGTGTCGTCAAGGTGAAAATTGGAGAGTACGAAAACGAGGATGGTTCTTCATCTCGGATAGATACGCTTAGCGAGGCCGGCTGTAATCCCTCTGACTTTGTTATTGCAATAGGAACAAAATAGTGGAGCGCAGTTGCGCAAGAATGATTAGCTTCCTCATCATATCGATCATCTCTGTTTATGTAGGTTGAGCGGCTTCTATCGTTTTACGTCACATAAACACGTTGTTCTCATGAATAACGTATTCTTGAATTGTCGACAGTCTGATTTCTTCTGCGATGCAGCTAGGAATTGTCGTGCTCTCTCGCGGACTCGCGTATTCCTGTCACGTGTCGCAAACGTTGCACGTTAAGAAAACTTGATCTTGTAGAGAGGAGATCGTTATAATATAATATATGTGTAATTTCTCTGGACACGTGTGCATGCACTGTTACCTTGAGATGATGCCGGAATAAAAACGTAACTTAAATTTCCGTTTAAAATTCCGTTTCGTATTTATCATGTTGTGAATACTTAATGAATTTCATACTTAATGTAATTTTAATGAATACTTAATGTATTTTTTTTTGTCTATATATAGGTACGAAATACAGGATACAATCTATGAGGAATGAAATGCATATTTCATGTTGCAATTACTGTTTATAATATATGAAATAAGATTTTCATTTTACTGATAAATCGACTCGATGTTTTACTATTATATTAAGTAAGTCCTGTAACTAAAATAATTTAATAACAAATTGTATGTAATAGAATCTAAGAATTATGATTTCTCTGTTTGTTAGTACGGCAAAATCTACGACAGCAATGCGTTTTATTCAGTTTTATTATTTTATATTGTAGCTTGATGAAGAGCAATGCATTTTATTCAGATAATTATTTTTATTCCAAACCCATCGCAATTATACATTATTCACAATTAATTAAACACACATACCTCGAATCATTCAATGCAATTAGTTATCCCAGTAATTAATGACCCAGTGATAAATGAAACTTCGATATGATAAGTTAGTGAAACGTTTCTTGGAGAAATCGAAGATTCTGAGGAAGGCAAATGAAACAACGACAAGCACGACAGAGAAATGCAATTTTGGAACGTTTTATGTAAATTGCAGACAAGAAATTGAAGCACACGCGACCGTCTGGCGCATAGAGGTGTCCGGAACTTTTTAATTAACGCTATACAGTGACATTATTTATCGCGTCGGATTCAGGAGAACCCCCACGGTTTTATCACATTATACACATACGCGCAGAGTTAACATGGCGCATGCGTCTCGGTCAAATGAGAATTCACTTCCGCCTCATTTATCTGAATAATAGAACATGCGCGATATGAGTTACGTCCCGCCTGTTATAATTGCGGCGCAAACATTGTATCTTCCTGAGCCAATAGCGCTGTTTATAATTCGGCCGCTGCGATATTGATCGATAATATGTTGACGTACGCCTTTTTGTTTTCGAAGCAATTTCAATACACAATTACGACGGCGGAGCTTACGGCAATCGATAGAAAAAGGGAGGAAAAAAACCAGTTCATGTCTCAGCGCATTTTAATCTCTACCTTTATTGTAATTATATCGCTTTTTTTTATTAGGAAGATTTAAACCAGAGGCTTTAAAAAGGTACTTCAATTTTGACGCATCTTCAAGTACAAATTGTTTGATAAATTTGAAATTGAATTTTAATCTAAGGAATCTCATTAATTTGCCAACTTTTATTGTCATATTTTTTGTAGCTAAGCACTGAATTAAAATTCATTCAGTTGAAGACTATTTAAAATTAACTAATTGATATTATACTGAAATAGATTTACTGCTTGTTTTACTTTAATTTATTAAAACACAGTCTTGTACGAAGAAAAAACTCGATACATCTTCCCACACATCTTCCCTTTTTCTCTTTTTCCTAACCACGATCCGGCTTCGTTTTCATTTACATTCTTCTACAAATTATAAGAACTGGGAAATAAATATCGGCTTAAGATTGCGAGATTGTTCGTTGTCTGGTCAACCGCGAAATGTATCATATACGGTACCGGTCTCAGGTTGGTTTCATTTTCAGATTAGTTTTAAAGTGCTTTGCATGCACGGGGAAGATAGATATAAAGCGCAGCCGAGAGAGTAGGAAAAAGAGAGGAAAAGAGATAAAGGCGGGTCGCGGTAGCGCGAAACCCAGAGAAAAGGAGTAAACGGCGAAACCGCCGCGGCTGCAACTGCGGCGGCGGCGGTGGCGGCAGCAGCCGCGATTCGACGAAATACGTTACTTCGCTCCATGGATTAAAAAACATTCGTACTTTTTCATGTACCGCTATCTGCGCGCGACAATAAACGATGAAATATGTAGCCCAGCATGTGGTTCTTTAAAATCCGGTTTGTACTATGCTAAATTATCCAAGCGAGAATCGCGTTTGCTGTACGTGCGACAACCGGTCACATGCAAGATCAATTTAAGTTTTTTTTTCCAGGCCATTTCGTGTGGAAGCCGTAAAAGATACTTTTTTATGAGACCGATTGATGGTCCGGGGCGATTTATGGGCAATTGCATGGTGTATCTTAATATTTCAAAAATATTTCTCGCATGTCAGAAATCAGGATATTGGCACTTAATCATGTCACCTTTAATTCTTAATAATGTAAAAAAATTATATAAACATAGGAAAAATTATGTAAAGAGTATTTCAAATCTTTAATTACAATTCTTTAATTCTTTAATTAGAAAATTTAATTAAATATAATTCACTTCTATATTTTTCGAACATCAACAAGAAAAATTAATAACTAGGTACGTGTTTATGTCTACCGTCATTTATGTTACGTATTTATGTTGTATATCGGTTCCATTGATCTAGGTATTGTATATATATCTACCACGCGCAAATAACGACATGTGCAAAGTTAGAACTCGATTGTATCCAGATATAAAAATAGACGTTCATGTGCGTAGTGTATCTAGATACTATATAATCCTGCATGACACTCACTCTTTCTCTTTTATTTACTCACTTCCATGACCGATATATCGCGATATTGGAACGACAAGTTTCGTCGATCAAAGAACTTTCACGAAGACAAAACTCGAAATAGAAACGCAAAAAAAAAAGAATTGTATTGATAGAAATTGCTAAGGATACTTTACGCAAAGGATACTTTAACTGACAATTAACTTTTAAAAGTTTTATGTGCGTATATGTATATTCGTATGTATGAAAATAGGGGACTAATCAAGCACTGCAGAAATACCCCATATTTCTATTAATGAAAGCAAGTACTTGAGATTGCATGATTGCACGACATAACCGTTTATACTACTGAACAGACCATTACTTATCTCTCTTTGCACGAATATTATTTATTCTCTTTTGCAGAAGACCAATTAAAATATTTCGTTAAATTAAGAGAGATAAATGTACCTCGTACAAATACGTTATTTGAAAAAAAATTATAGCGACTCTTTCTTTTGAGGATAAAGACTGAGTTTCCGCCGCGCAGCTGAATGCATACCCAAACATTATTACGGAACGTCGTTCGTTATTCGGTACTTATTTACTCTCCAGATTTCTTTTATGCGCGATGAATGTGAATACATTCTCTTTCCGCAATTTTATCGCTGCTGCGTGTTTTAAGGTGCAAAAATATATATCGGTGGATTAGCACCGATTGGTATACAAATCAATGAGAAACATTTGCAAGAATATGAATTCCTTAATAAATCGCGAATGCGCATTTGCTTACTTAAACGCATATTCCAACTTCTTCCACTGTATGAAATTTCCTTAGCACAGTCGTGTTTATGTCGGCACTTGAAGATAGAACATTATGGTAATTTAAGTTACCATCTTGGATCTATGTTAATCCGCTTCTACCGCCGTCGGATCGTACTAAGGCCGTATACATCGCGTACTCTGTCCTAATTAGTCTTAAATTGACTGTCGTGGCACACCATCGTGTACGTATACTATATAGTAATTTGGCATTAATGCAGTTGTTTAATGGGCTTCGTTTGTTTCTATCTTAAATAAATATTATTTCAAAAATATCTCTTATTACCGTTCTCGACAATATTCCCGTAAATTGATGGAGCAAGAAAGAAAGCGTTGCACAACAAAGGATTCCGGTTTTTCCAACTTCTTGATAACTAAATCATACGTTTGTCTTTGTACAATATTATTATCTTCGAATTAGAGTTCAGACGATGATTTAACTATTAGTTAGCTTGCCAAGAAGTTGTAAAAAACCTCTAAACGGATTAAACATAAATAGAATTAACGGAATCTTCTTGTTTTTCTTGTTGTTTGTCTCATCGTTTTGATGGTTCTATGCTTCGATTTCCGATAATAATTTAATGATAAATATATTAAGTCGATATCAAAAATATGTAATACGAATCTAAAGTTTTTTTTATCATTCTTTACAAATATTTTCATTCTTGAGATTATTTGTCTGTTAATGTCATTAATATTTTTGTGGAACTAATTCATGATTGAAAGAAAAAAATTTTATTAAAAAAATTTTATTAAAAAAAGGAGGAAATAGAAAGGTATAATACTAAATAGAACGATCTATTTTTAATAGTTAGTCGTTCTATATCGTCGTTATATATAAAATGTGCTTTGTACGTACATCTATTCAATCTAATGTAACAAAATAATTATAGATAATTGTGTAGAAAATACAGTTATACAAACTTTAATTAAACGTCAATAACATATTATTAAATAATGTTGTTAGATTTAATTATGCATAGCTTGTGCAGCGGCATGTATCCAGGTCTTTATGTCAATTAATTTAATTTTTGACTTATTTTTTATATGATGATGAGCGAAATGATCGAACGAAAAGGTCGTGTATTAAACTTTCGATCCAATCATTCTATATAAGTAAGTGGAACAATTTTTTTCTTATTATTATTAAAGTTCTGCCTGCCTGATAGCATGGCAGATTGATATCGCTGCAAAAAACGTGCAGGACCATCGAAACTTTCGTTGGAATAGCTTTGAAACTTTAGATCTCTCAGTATCTACGAACAATATGACTTTTTCACGGAGGAAAAATCGATTCGATTCTAGACGATGCATTATCCTACAGAGAATTTTGCCATTTACAAATATCATTCGAAAGGGAACTGCAGCTTGTAGTATGCACTTTGTAACATCGACAATATGATCTATGTAACACAACGTGTAATATCATCAGAACAATGATACGATGGTAAATTTTTACAATTTATTGTAAAAGTTGACCATAAATACACAATACATGATTTACAATACATGCAATTTATATATTATGTGCTTGTAATATGCATTAACAAGCTTAAACAAACTTCATCAACTTGATACATAATTGCTTTTACTAGTTCTCATTTCCAAGACACAATGATAACAACGTTATACAGAGTAAATTATTAATTTTGTTTACAATGATGCACGTCCATATTATTTTCGCTAAACTATTAATAAAGCATTATGTTAATGAATTATTTCAGTATTTAAAGAAATAGCACCATCAACGACGTTGTAATTATAAAAAATAAAACAAAATTTAAATTAATAAAAATTAATTTATCGGTCATAGTAAAAAATTTTTACTGCTTTTTATAATTATTAAGAAAGAAATTTCAGTATGATCTTTAAAATCGATGGAAAAATATTTTCGACAGAATGTCGATATAGAGGAAAAAGTATAAATATTATTTGTATATGTAACATTTATATATTCTGATTTTTTTTTAATTTATTTTCTGCTAAAGATCATTTTATTATTATCGGAATTCTTTGATAATTTCTATTATTGAAGATAATAATTGTTCCGTCATAACTTATAATGCATATGTTCAAACATACTGAATATATGTATATTAATTGATGTTAAATAGACCGAGAGACAAAGGAAGAGAGAGAGGAGGGGGGAGGGAGAGGGACATATAGTAAGCGTATAATACATTATTGCACGTGTTTCGCGCGTAGGTTCCTTTTAGCAATTCGATCTTCGCTTAGTTCATGGAGCACACTGTTCATCCATTAATTTTGCCGCGTATACTCCACAGGACTCCGACTCTGCGAAATATATTCCACGTCAGTTCGCGTATACACTTGGGAGAGCCAGAGTAAAATCAGAGAGTTGCAACTCCGACGGGTTTACACGCGGACAAACGCAATTGTAATAAAATCTCCACAACTGCTGCCCGACAGCGCGATGAACTCGCTCTCAATTATTGTTTCTAGAATTTCATTCATTACGTATGACAATACTGTCCACCGATTCGCGATATCAAAGTACACGTGTTCGACGTTCCACTGCAATTCCTCCCACTTCGATTAACGTTAGTTAATTAACATGGCGTTTAACGTGAAATCACGTTACACGCTTTGAATGCACGAGATCTATACGCGGTGTAGTTTATAATGGACACAAATTCAGAAACGGATGATTTATCGTTCTTCCTGCGAATATAGCGTACAATGTTTTGCAAAACTGAAATCCGTGAAAAAATAGACGGCGTATGGATGAACAATTTTTTATAATTATAAAAATTCCATGCACAACAAAAGAATTGTAAGCCGGACATTGTTCGATTTCGTGTAGAATTTCCAATATCGGGTCGNGAAAGAGTTTTGCTCGATCTTTTTTTTTTTCGTGTTCAGCGTTGAAACAAAAAAGTTTCTCGGTGCTTCATACGNGAAATTAAATTTTTTCCAAAGCAACACATAGATAACGAAGAATTCCAGCAGTAGTTGCATATTTACGTTCATAAATCTTTCGCGTAAACAGCGATTGCAACACAATTTAATATGCATGCATTGTGCTTTCATTATTCTTTTAACATTCTTGTTCTTATTGTAATTCTAAAATATGCAAAAATTCCGTCTGTAATTTTTGCGATTCAGCGATCATTACTTTCACAAGCAAAAACTAGTTTAAGTTTTTTCGTTATCCAACTGTACCCAATTAAATTTATCATTACAAATAAAAGCAATTCGAGAGAGAAAGTATTATACGTATAGATAGAAAAAGAATGAGTGAATTGAATATTTCGATTGTGATTCTGAGATTATTGATCAGAAAATGAAGAACAAAATTAAATCTTATTTGTTCTTAAAACAATTTAAAAAAAAATATTCTCAAAATTACGGTATAAAATTATTACTAAATAATAAAAACTAATTATTACTAAAAAATAAAAAACACTAAAAAATGTAAAATTAAAGAAGCATTATTAAACTATTTGAATGCTTAATAATTTTTTATTTAAACAGATCTTGCGACAATTATAACGTTGTATATATGTGCCATATTGCTCTATAAAATTGTATTTTTGTTTCATATAAAAATGTCTTCAGTAGTATTTTATTATTCTCTTCTCCGTTTTGTTTTTTTAAAAGCAACATTCACATTGAATTTTTTTCAGGATAAACTTAATTACCTAAAATTTTTTGTAAACAATATCCAACATCAATCTTTATAAAGAGATTTTCGTACTGCTATATTTCTTTCCACAATTTCACTTTGTTTCTCCAATTCTTCGACCATGAAAGTGCATTTGTTCTACCGATGGCGAAATAGATGCACAAAATGTCATTCTAGACCATTCCGTGAAGATTTTATTTTCTAGTTCGTCGGACCGATACTTTCGGTCGTTCTTATCGTGTTGCTTTATTTTGCTAGTTCTTTAAATCGTGTTTTTAGTAACGGAAAGGAAAAAGACATACTATGTGAATAATAGAAAGTTTACTTCTCTTTGTACTCTTCCAGTTTGAATTATCTCGAGTACTAAACAAACATTAGCCGGAAATGCACGTAATCCATAGTACAATTATTTCCTTTACATTTGTCTATTTTAGTAAGATGTACATGCCTCTCAACAAATTCCCATTTACATTTCTGCTAATTATTTCACAAACATGTATATCATCACAAATAAAATTTACAAGTCGCAGAAGCCGCACCCTTAGTCACGCATTATAACCGTAATTCGTTTGTTTCGTGTAAAACATGCGGAAATATACGTTTATGTATTACTTTTTTTCGAATTAAATGTAATAATAAGACAAAACGTTATAGAAATCATCTATTTTGAAAATTTTGAAATTTCTTCATTAAAATCATAAAAAATTTAAATTGCACATTTGGAAAATAATAAATAATATGTTTAAAATAAAAAGCACATTCGATTCTCTCTCTCTCTTTCTCTCTCATTCTCACTCTAATCACATTTAAACAGTAATGAAATTAAAAATTCTCAACAATTTTGTTAATTTGTCAATAATTATTCTTACAAACTTGAAATAGAGCATTTAACATTAAGAAAGAACAAAGAATAGCAATCGATTATAATAAAAACGCATATTTATATTATCACATATAAAAGTAAAAATAAGAAATTGCAATTATATAGATGCTGCTTGCGGCTTTTGCGTGATTTGCGTGATTTAAATCCACTGGGAAACCATATTTTATATAGTTTATGTTATGTTATTGTATTTTGGCATACATATGTCGCAGTACATTATGATTATTGTACAACGTGCGAACTAATATACATATACAACTCATATATGTATATATTTTTAATTCTTCACATGTAGAACGAGAGTTGTATGTGATATAACAATATATTTATCTCGTTCGAATTCGCGATAGCATATTATTTTATACGTGGCGAAATTTTTACTCACCGGACGTTGCGAACGTATTTCGTTTAATGGAATTCTGCCAGTTGAAGCTTACATTCTGTATAGTACATACCTGCAATGAAAAGGATTGCACAAATGGAACTAACGAATATACAATGGCAACAATACGACGCGCATTATTTTGAAGCGTCAATTTAAAAGCGTCAATTCCCTTGATAGGAAGGAGTACAATACAATTGCAAATTGTATACCGAAAGTCAGGAATAATTCAGAAACTTTTAAAAGAAGTGAAAATATTCGGAAATGCATCGGAAACAATATTTTCAAATAATTACATAGATATCTGAAAATGCCTAATACAATTTATATTCACTTCTAATTTATTATGATTTATATTATTTATAACTTTAATTTACTTGTTTTATTAACAACGTTTATTCTATATTGTTTAAATAATCATTAGATATAATCACAGATGTGAAAAAGAATTTTAGCCGATTATAGTTTAAACAAGCGTAATACTCGCAAGAGCATGTTCGCATAAGTGTTGTCATTGATTTCGACGTAAATATCGAAGTGCAGAGATGTTGCGGAACAGTGTACATCCAATTTCAATTAGATGGTTAGTACTCGCCGAGATTCGCTTCGGACAAATGGCTGAATTGTTATTAGCGTCTCTCGGTGTTTCGCGATGAAATATGAACATTCGCTGCATTCTCTCTAACCCTGCACAATTACAGTTTCGCGCGCGAGGCGCAATGCAATATAAATTGCGTATCAGCATATAATCGAGAATACAGTTTCATTTGTTTAGAGACAGAGAAATCATGTTTTACGCGCGAAAGCGCTTAATACAGAATCATTTCCTGTCTAGTTTAAATTTTTCTTTAAAACTCCAGAAATTTTAGCTCATAATTTTATAACATGAAAAATATGTCATAAATATAACATGAAAAAAAGCTTTTACTTGAAAAGTACAGCGGATTTAAAATTAGGGATTATTACCTTGCATATATTTTATGTATTTTATTACTTTATACGTTCTACGAATTATTTACAATAAACGGGATTCTTTATCTATATCTTTCCTTTGAAAAATAAATCTGAAGAAAATGCGTATCATTATTATAATTGCGATGCGATATGCAAAAACAAATAGATGTCATTAAAAAGATACAATCTAGCGACGCGATAATGTTACATCAGTTTGATGTTGAGAATGAGAAATTCGAATAAACGTTCTATCTTGGATTCATCTCTTTGCGAATGATTGTGAAAGTGTTGTAAACGGATGTTGGAATTATAACAAATTCTTACCTAACGACATCATTAATTTTAACAACGATCTTGGTTTTCTAACACCTTTTGGAAAAAAAGAAGAGGTATACTTGACTCAATCGTAAACTTTGTCTTTAACTATAAAACGATATTTTAATCCAAAAACAGACCTCAAATTTTTCATCTAATAATAAACGAAAAAAAGTTGTGTTTATGTATAACCGAGATTAAACATATACGTGTTTTGCTGCTTGAGATATCAATATTTTACAAATTGTTTGTAAAGAAGATATTCTTGTTTGATATAATACAACGAAAACATCTTTCCGAAATGCGCAAATTATACTTTTTTCATTTCATATAAATGCTTTTATCCTCTCTCAATAAAATTAAATTCATAATTAGATCAATCATTTTTCAATTTGTTATCAGCATTAAAGATAAATCGGACTCGTATATTGTTTATTAAGAAATACAAATTACAAATAGTATTATAATTGAAATCTTCTATCTCGGTAAAGCAAATGCTCTTGCATTATTCATATAGAATTACATTTTATTTCTGTGATTGTAGGTAACATCATGATTAAAATTGCTTTCATCTCCCGTTTTGCATATTATCACGTTTACACTTTAACGCCGCTTGATAGCGCGGAATTTCTTGTTATGCTTTTATACGTTGAATGCTATGATTCTAATTATTCATATATCAAGATGCGCCGCAGTAAAAAATGCATTAAAGTGTACGTCCGTGACCTATTTTCGCATCAAAGTATCGAAAGAGAGAATCTGCAAAATCTCTAAAGAACGAACATTCGATTGATTCCGTCTTTGAAGTTTCGTGAATAAGAAAATTCGATTGAGGCATGCAATTTTTCCAGAATATAGTATTATTTTTCTTACGAATTTAAATATACCCTCTCAAAAAGCAGCTACACAACTTTCCGTGTGTTCCCGAGAATAAAAATATTTACAGAATATTTCAGTTATGATCATTCACGCTCTAATTGGCATAAGCATGTAAATGTTGCAAAATCGGGAAACCTATGTGATAAATTTTCCAGAACAATCGCACTAAATGCAGTCTTCACTCCATGCAAGCAAGTTGTACTATCGCATGTAAAATTATTACCATACATTACTTCTTGTAAACAATACTCTGCCGAGACGAATAAAAGTTACTGCGCGTTATGCATACATTTTACAAAATTGAACTATAAACACAAAAACGTATATATTCGATACAGAGATATAAAATACATTTAATTAATATGTTTTTGCTTAAATTATCAATGACATGTGGTTTTTGTAAATTACTATTTCAGAGAGAGCTGTGATTTTTTATTTTTTTTTATTTTCAAGTTATTTAATAGTTATAACAAAAATATTTGTATTTTTATATTTGTTACACGATAACTTGTTACACAGTTCATAAAAACATTTTTATACATATCTTGAAAACGTACAAGGATTTTTTTATACGTATTATTTTTATTACAGCTATATAATAATTTGACCTGCACAGTGTAATTCTTGTTGATTTTTAGAGTTACAGTGACATTATACATACATTGTCAAGAAATTTTTAAATGCATATTAAAATATGTGCTATTTGTAAGCGTAAAATCTATCTATATGAGACTACAAAAAAATAATATACATGGTTTACTAAAATTGTGAAAATTCTGAAATAACTTTTATAACATTGAACATATTGGAAAACCGTATATTTCGATTTTAAAAAAAAAACTATCTTTCGGTATAAATGCCGAATATGCTCCACTCCTAGGTGCGCGAGGATACGATTGGGATTGAAAATTTTAAATGGCACTAAGGATCAAATGGGGGCTTATTTTAAAGGTCTTTTAAAGACGAACAAAATTCTTAAAATTTTAAGTCGCTACGGTATCCCAAACCAAAATGGTGATCGCTCAAACTTGTATTAACAGAGATAAGGCATCCATGTCCTTTCACTGAAAAGATAATTAATGTAAGGATTGAAGAGATAATTGATGCAAGGATGCGACCGATTTTAGTGAAAGGAATCTTTTGGAGTTTAGTGAAGTTCTTATCTCTGCTAACACAAGTTTGAGCTTCCATAATAATAGTCCAGAATTAAATGTATGTAAAACTGTAATAAATTCATTTACCTACTTCCTTTCTACAAATTTATTTTACCATACGTAGAACGGAAGTTATGAAAGTTTAAAAAACATAATTATCCTATATAATTATAGAAGAGAAACGATAAGAATTTCCATTATGTTGCTATAAATTCTCTAAATTATTTCACATTATATGCAAATTATACAAAGTTATAATCATAAAGTGAACATTATTGTTGATAGTTGATATCTATATTTAACAGCCTTGCCTTTTTAATTAGTTAGATTGTTTATGTGATATTCGGTTATCAAATACATATTTAAATATATACATAAAAACATTGAGTATTAATATTAACTATATTAATATCGATATTATAACGATATTAATTAATATCGATAATAAGAACGTGGACACTCAATTGAGCAAAGGATTCGTACAATAAACCGAACACACTTTGATAGACGTAACATACGAAATAGATCCTAAGGACCCTTGTTAGAGCTGCCCGCTTTTGGATAGCTTGATAACGTAGATTCAAAGGTGGTTTATGACAATCGGAGTGCATGGTTGGAAGAGTGCTCTGATCGGGATTACGGCGAAGGAGAATATCCGCTGCCATAAAAGGTTATACCAAAAAACGAGACGTATGGAACACCTGTAGCACTGTAACCTTTCACCCCGGCGGTTACATTCATGCCTTGCTCTCCTTCTGGGTCAGCAGTACTCTCACGTATCGATAGAAAAACGTGCGCACTGAAACAGCATTCTGAATCCGAAGGAATCAGCTTTACGGAACGAGTCTCGGAATTTCAGTGGTAGTATGCGTTTCAAGTAGGACAGTAGTCGAACGAGCTCGTTGGATCCGGCTGTGGATGTTAAAAGGGGGCATGCTCGCTCACGCGAATGTATGTAAACGGCAATATTGGATAACGTGCACCGCGTTCGATCTGGCTTTTCCGCGATTTCGTGACAAAAAAATAAAAAGCTTGTAGGTCTTTTTTTTTAGTCGGATAACAATGTGTCAGGAGATAGCTGACAACGCGATTGTTTTTAATTGATTTCACCGGAACCGGAAGAACACATCTATATTCTTTAAAATTTGCAGAAAGAGCTTAACTTACTATGCAATGTATTACATTGTACTTGTAAATTGCTAACAGTTATACACGAATAAGTTTTATAATAACTGAAATATTTTTATTAAAAGAAAATACGATATTTGCTTACAAAAATTTAAGATAATTCAATAATTTCAAAAGTAACTTCAACGCAAAATTACTCAGCACTTATCTCAGAAAAAGTCATTTCGCGGATTTCAATTTCTGCGAAAAAGTTACAGAAATTCGCAGGATGATTGGTCTTAGTAACTTTATGTAATTTCACGCTTTAAAAGACAGCTCGCGGAAATGCAAGATAAGTCGATTTAGCTGCTGCAGGTTACGAGGAGAAAAGTCTTTTCACGGATATCAAGAAAGATTGTGATGAGTTTCGTTTGACGAGACGAGAATAAAAAGAAATCTATCCAAAGAGACGTCTGCATAATTTTTGTTGACGCCGTTACGAATAAAAAAATTTGTCGTATTGCGAACATAAGAAAATTATTACCTCGTAACAGCAAGAATTTACAAAGAAAAATGACATTTATTCTTCGGAGATTCCTAACGGCAAGATATTGGTATATATTCTCCAGCGATTTCAGATCCATCCTTGAGTATTTCACTGGCGTTAGTAACGTTCCCATAAGAATATTCTCGTAGGCGGATAGCATATCAAGAAGACCACGTAACATGACACAGATAAGACGAGTTATTGACGTGCTACGATCAAAATTCTGAAATCGAAACTTTCTTTAATATTTCGGTCAAAACTGACGCAAAAGTTCACCTACAGTAATAATTTAATCTTTGTTCTTTTCGATTCATATATAAACATACACCCGCATATATGTATAATACATTCCTTTCAAAGCATAAGAATTAGAAATGACAAATAGGAATAAAAATATAAACAATAGTTATACATATATGAATATCTTTTTCATTAATTATTATTTGATTACTATTAATATAAAATATTTTAGTAGAAAATTACGTAGAAGGAAAAATTTTACATATAAAATATTATATGTATACTGTCACGCACAAAAAATTAAGTTGGATTAATTCAGAAAATATCTTAAGTTTTATTGTCAGACCCTGGAATTCTTAATTTTTGTTGTTTTTTTTTTTTTTAGCTTTAATGCATTTTGTTCTTTATTATATTGGAATAACATTTTGGGAAAAAATTGAATTCGAATTAGAATGATATACTTTAATTCAATAATTTTCATAATTCTATAAAAAAATGTAAAATTATATATTCATTATAGATAGAAAAGATAGTATTTATTTAACTATATATTATATCTAAAAAAATATATGGTAGAAAAATTATATTATTTCTTGTTTTTATTTATTATGATTTATTCAAAATTCTATTTAATACTATTTTATTGGATGATGCATGCGTTCCCTTGCATGTATCATCTCACGTTTTCGAAAGCTTAATCATGTCAGAACGAAGGTGCGCTATCTTACACGATAATTTCTGAGCAACATGTTTCGTGCAAGTCTACGTGATTGTAGTGGTAGATCTTCCGGGTCTTTCTCCGCCAGCCGGGAAAATCACGCGGACGACGTGAAGTAATGCGATTTTGGCGAACAGGAGATCCGATGCAGTAGAAGTAGCTTTTCGCGATTCCGGATTCTCACGGGAGTCCAAGAATTTATAAGAGACTGCGAGTCGGATAAATCGTATTGGAACAAGAAAGTAGAAACGTATTGCCTAGTTTTCTACAAATATATTGTTCGATGCGCAGAAGAAACTGGTTAGATTCTAGATGTATGCTACATAAATAGGAATTATTTCAAATAATTCCAGAAAATTATTGGTTTTGCCATTTAGTAAATTAATATTACTTCAATTTTAGTATTCTCTTATAAAATTATAGTCTAAACATATCTTAAAATTTT
This sequence comes from Tetramorium alpestre, assembly GCA_021460005.1. NCBI lineage: Eukaryota > Metazoa > Arthropoda > Insecta > Hymenoptera > Formicidae > Tetramorium > Tetramorium alpestre. The sequence goes on from JAJVSH010000002.1 coordinate 1,340,520, forward strand.
TCATTAATAATTTATACACGCTGATTAAAGAATATCAATTTAGAATCGAAGAAAATACAAATTTAAAAGTAACAATACAATTCGATGTAATACGATGTAAAATTATCAGGTGTGAAATAATATGTATAAAAGAATACCGAATATTTATAAAATATTAATTGCACATTAAAGTATGCTTATTATAGTTATTGATTTTATTTATCGTGTCGAATCAATTTGTCAGTATAATCAGTTCAAGTTATATATGAATATGTTTTTCATTAATTATTATTTGATTACTATTAATATAAAATATTTTAGTAGAAAAATGTAAGGCAAAATTGCTCGGATAAGTACTAATATTTATCCAAGCAATTTTGCCGCACTCATGTACTAATGAAAGAAAAAGAATGGCAAAGAAAACTATTGACAATTTTACTTTGAAGATCTTAATTGGAGATAATCAAATATGTTCCTATTACACGAACTTTCGGCCCGTTGTAACATTGACAGAAATTTAATCATTCTGCTCGAAATTACATTTTTATTGAAAAGTAACTGTAGTTGTAACTAATGTTTCCGCAAGTTCTTGAAAGCAAGTCATGCTCGTTACAACAACAAAACATCTAGATGATTAACGTTATGACATAAAAGTTAATACTTGAAGCAGTAACTTCAGCAATGGCGAAAAGAAATGAAATCAAAACATAATGCTGCCAACAATTTTTACAATGCTATCGATATAAAAATCCAAATTATATAAAATATTTTACAAAAATAATTTCATTAAATTTTATATGATAATTACATATTTTTTTAATTGACAAAATACATTCTAATACATTTTATTTATATTTTTACTTAACGCGAAAGAATCGACAGTATTTTGTTAGAGGTTTTTAATAATTACAAAATTGAATGGAAATAAAATTATTGTAGTAATAGAATTAAATTAAATTTTAATTTAAAAAATTGTTCTAAATAAAATAAAAACATTTTAAAGAAGAGAAATTTTTACAAATATTAATAGAAAAATTTCAGATTAATAGAAAAATTCCGAGGAACGGCTGCAAAATGAGAGTCATTTAAACTATTTATATTTCTACTTTGAGCATTTGTCAGGCTTTATGCTTCTAATTGTGGCTTTATTTTCAACGCGGAATATGCGTCACTTCATAGCTATCTCTTAATATGAAAGGAACTTTTGCAAAGTTTTAATTGAATCTAATACAAGAAGTTGAGTCTCGGTTAACTGGCTTTTCATCAGTACGTAAGATGAAGTTACAGAAATTGGCAAGTCCAATCTGCATATGTAGTAAACCGCAGCGAGTAAAACTTCCATCATGCATTTATTGCACTCAACTTATGGTCGACATACTATTTAACACAATTTCTACGTGTTAATTTCACCAGAAAATATCTAACTGTCGTATCGACTTTTCTCTGATTAGTAAATAAATATCTTTAGCATGCAGTTTATTGAAAAAAAAAAAAAATGATTTGTAAATCACGATTTTAAAGAGATCTAGTTTTGAGCCGGAGTACTTGCAGTAGCTTAATAACCATGAAGTAATTTGAAAAAAAGTAAAAGGTGTAATATACTTAATGCGAAGCTCCGACATCGGTTACACTGGGTGGAAATCCTGCTAGATTTTCGTATCCGCCGCTGTATACCAATGTGCTTCTAAATCCTTGGATTACAGCACGGTTGGGAGCATAAACGAGATGTAGTTTGATGGCGGACAAAGCACCGGGACGTGGCATGGAACTATAATAGATCGTACCTTGAATGACGGATACGATCGGTGATTCTATTCTCTTCCGCTATGCTTAATACGTTATACCGCTAATAACGTTAAACGTCATACATATCAGCATGGATTTTGCACCGAGGTTTTAATAAGTACACTGTGCGGTGAAGTGCACATTTATATAACATTACGATTCATATAACTGTAATATCCCGGAATAATTGCTCTGGTTAATTGATCCCGTCTGCCGTGACGTCGAGTCTGATGGCGCAGCCAGAGAGAAGGAAGGCGATGCAATTTTAAACGTACGAATCTTTTTTTTTTTTACAATACGTTGCAGCATATCATAAGTTCGAGCATATATCATGCAAGCTATTCGCTCCAGAGCGAATTTGAGATTCAGCAATCGCGAGTTTCCCTCTAAATCACGCACCCACTCGAGATTACTTCGCGAAATCGAACGTCAAATGGATCCGGGAGCGTAGTACTCCCGAGACTTATATGCCGCATATGCTAGGCTTTTCCTTTATCGGCATTTTCATTCCCTTTCGCGCCAACAATTCCAAATGCACAAAAGGCCCGAATCGCTTTTCACTTGATTTATTAAAGCGCATATTTCAATATACCAGAGGCGCTTTTTAAGTCTTCTATCGAGATTTCACAATACCGTCACGTTAACATATTCTCATTTGCGCGATTTCTTTCTCCCTCTCGTATGCTTAAAAATTCGGTATGATTGTAAAAAAACTAATCGAAGAATGAGGCTTTTCAAAAATCCATTAAACATATTCCTTATTATTTTCAAGGGACATGTTTCTTGAATTTTTATATATTCTTATTTTTCCTGATTTTCACTATTGTTATAACCATTAATTATAGACTTGTTTTCGAAATCGAATATATTCAATTCACTTATTTTTAGATGAAATTGCTCTTTTGTGGAAAGAGAGCAGAATAAAAAAAAGTGGAAAGAAAGTTTTGAAGATCCGCTATAACTTTATCGGTATAATATTAACTTAAAAGGATGTCTAAAGTTGTTACCGTAAATGATAGCGACGTTGCCAGAACTGTTGAGTTCTGTAGTATTCAACGTAGTTAACATAAATTTTATGAAGCAACGTAAAACAAATTATAGTACAATTCTTCACTATTGTTTTGTGTCTTTATACATCTCTGTCTTTTCGAGCTTTCTCAATTTTATTTTAAACTTTAGAGCAAAGTTAATAACAGACAAGATCATTAACGCGAGATAATTAACTAAGTGAAATAGCCTCCTCGTTAAATTTAAATGTTTTTAATTTACTTTTTTATTGCTTTCTTTATAAAGAAGTTACGAATGAAATTTTCTGCTTTGAATTTCTTCTACTTTTTCGCGATTAACTTCCCGATTGATTTTATAATTATCACATAATTTTTAAATGTACATCTCGAGATTATTGATTGCAACGTACAAGAAAAATGCAAAAGAATTTTATTTCTAGCAAAAAATTATTTTAAATGTCAAAGATTATCACTTATCGTATATATTAACTGTTAACGTATTTAGATTTATTACTGTGCTTAAATATGATTACTTAATAATTGTAGAATGCGACTAAAATGTACAGTATAAAATATGAAATCGTTCATCTTCATTTTCTCCTATGGCGGTGAGAAACGCAGTTGGCATATTGGGTCGTGATAATAAATTAATGTTCAATATTACGTCGACAAAGAATGCTATTACTATCTTCGTAGCGCTCAAAATTACTTACACTCAAAAACACATATAATCTGCTCTTATCGCATAAATTTTGAACATAATTTTGAACATAAATTGATAACAACACCTTTACGAACATTTAATTATTAAGCAAATTACTCAGACATTTCTTAATGGGGACGTTTCGCAACGTAAGAGGGTATACTGAAATTTTCTTCGAAATAAGATATAAATTCTTTTTCTTAAGTTGTTCCTCGGTGAGCCAATAAGTAAAAGAATTATTCCATGTGGTAATATAAAGTGGTTCAACCTGTATACACAGGAACAGTAACAACGACTTTCCCATACTTCATCATACAACTTCGCGTTGTATGATAAAATATAAGGCGGAGAGGATCGTCTATTTTCTTACACGTTATATCACTTTAGCCGAAGCTCGCGCTGTGTCCGCCCGCCAAGCCTGTGTGTCGGGCGAGCCTTAAAAAAACACAGAAGTATTTGAGCTTGTAACGAGGCAAAAGTAAAACCAGACGAGCGATGATGATTTTAAAAAATTAGTATTCTGGCGCGCCGAGAATAATATCTTTCTCGATAAGGTAAACGTACGAATTGTAAAATTGAAAACAATTGCCAGCGCGAAAACTTCATCAGACTAATTAAACTTCTGCCATTCTTAGCGATCTCCTGTGTAATTTTTTTTTATTTTTTGCAATCCACTTTTTCTTTTTATTTGATTATATTAGAAGCCACGTTATTATCTCGTTCATATCTTTCGCTCCCGCATAAAAATCAATTTTCAGACGTGCGTACCTTGGATACCTTCTTCGTGCATTATAGCGAGGAAAATATCGAAGGTATACGTTTTACGAGAGAGCAGAAGCATATGAAGCTGCGCGGAACTAACTTCCATCGCTTCTAATATCGAACGACGACGTTATTAGTATCATTTTATCGCCATCTTTAAGAAATTACTTTCTTCTCTTTCAGTAACAGTAAAACTTACCGTGACTAAATAATGTGGGAATTAGAAAATGTATATGCAGAGAATGTCCCACAAGGTACAATATTTTAGCAACTTATTCGGAATATTAGAGTGACAATTATATTTAAAAAATGAAAAAGTAGCAATACTTTTTGAACTGCAAGCGTAAAATGTAAAATAAAAACGGTCAACGAAAATGTAAAAAATTCGCAAGTTCAGCGATACATACCCTAGACTTATGTATATGTCTGAAAATTGTATTAGATGTAGTATATATATATATATATATATATATATATATATATATATATATATATATGTGTGTATATATATATATATGTATATATTAGGTATACATATACAGGCTGAATTTCAAAGTTCACCAGCTGTGCTGAAAATCTATAGTCCACATAACGTATACTATAGACTTTCAGCGCTGGCAATAAATTTTAGAACACTGCCACACATGAAACACTATACTTGAATATAGAATATATGAAATACTTATATCTACATATTAATGTACATGTAAATATGTACAAATGTACACATCTACATACAAGTGTATATTAAATTAAAGTGACATAATAAATATGACATCTTATTAATTCGTTGCCTTAAAAGGAATAAAATGGACTAAGATTAATATTATTTAATCCGTATGATATTCATAAGATATGCACGATAATCGTCGGTTTCTTATACATACATATAAGACCACACTTGCATGCATACCTACTTAAAATATCACGAAATAATGAAATCATGTTTTATATCGATACATTATTATTTATGGACATATTTTAATATTTTATTATATATGATGCAGCAATAATTTTATGAGATACGCTAATCTGAAATTTATAAGGCAATCCCGCAAATATAAATATTAAATATGATTAGAGATAATATATGACATGTATCAGGTGTAAGTAGAGCAAGCTCGGCAAAAGAATAATTGATAGAATAATGTGAAAGAGGTAAAAAGAAAAAGAAATACATTATTTTCAAATCTAATAAAAACTATTATCTCTTACTTTTTGTATACTGGATACTTTATATACAAATGAGAATAAATTAAAACAGTAATCAATGAAATAATGACATTTTACTCTTCTGACATTTTCAATAGACACATAATTTGACACAGGTAGCTTTATGTATGTACGTACCTGTATATTAAGCTAGTTGAGCCAAATTATCACAATGTAACGAATAAAATATGAGAATTATTTGCAAATTTTCTACTATTTTTTGCTTTTAAAAATAACTTTTTTGCTTTACTGTTTAAAAAGTTACGAGAATCTCGGTAGTTTAATATTAAGCTATCAAGCCACTGTGGGAATTGTGTACAAGAAGAATGGCGTAGAAAACAATAATTAGAAATTTTGTCAGTATAAAGAGAAATAAAATTTGTATCTTTATTTTCTTATTCAGCCTTCAATGCTTATTCGTGCAATGCAGATTCACTAAAAGTGCCAAACTCGCCTCAGTTGTGTTATTAAACAGTCAGTATTACGAGTTAGTATTCCAATAAAGAACGTTTTTCTCCGGACAAGAGATGTATTTTACAGATCTAGAGAGAGAGAGGGAGAGAGAGAGAGGGCGGACGAGAAACTTTAGCGTATTTCCAGGGTGTAGATGAAACGCGCTAGGGGTGGGTCTTCCCTGGAGACATTCAATCATTCTGCGCTCTCTGGAGCGTTTCTTCCCTTCAAACTGGTGAATCGTTAATTCGCCTCCTGCATCGACACTAACCCAGATGGGCGGGAAGCCGGAGAATAAAATAGCACGTTAACGCTTGAAAGAATCGATTTCGACGTGGTAGTTAGCGAAATTACAAATTCTTTAGCCATTTGGAGGGAACATCGCCTTTTTAACTTAATACATTGCTTTTTTTTTAATGACATTAAAAATGATGAATGCCATTTTGGGATTTTATATTTCTTGGAGATCTTTTTTAAGATAAAATTTAGAAATCGTTATAATAATGTTCATATTTTTCTTTGCCTTACGTATTGATTATTTTAAAGTGGTGACGTTTCTTCAAATATAGAAAATATAATACAAATTATTAAAAAATATTTTCTATTTACAAGAGCTTTCTAAATAGTGTGTTGTTGTTCGAGAGAGCTACGTCAAGAAAAGTTCTTAATCTTTAGTTTATTATATCTTCGTTTTAGAATAACAAACAATCTCACAAAGTAGTTTGAGAAGGATTAAGGTATTCTCGTTGGACAGTTTCTGAGGTAAAACTAAATTAGAGACTTAGTTTTAACTGAATTAAAAACTTTTTTCCTTGTTAAATAAATAGAGAAGAATATATTATTCATCAATATTATGTCAGAGATCCGAAAAACTTGTATACAAAATAAGCGAGAAATCTTTAGATCTTCACGGATCGCCGTATATGTATATGTATAATCGAGAGAAAGACTTTGTGCAAGGAACAAAAAAAGAACATTAATCTCATTTTGCCGCACTCTATTCAGAATTAGGCTTTGCGCACACTTTACAGCAGGCGAGAACGCCGTCTTGAGTACTTTTTACCCTCATAACGGGGATCGTTCGAGGGATCTTATCGGTGGTTTTTACAGTCCGGGCCAGAACGCGGTTAACCGCGTTTTCTGATTTCAGCATGGGATAAGACCAATACGTGAGTCGGCGACGGGGCCTGGCCCCCGGGCTTCAGCTTCGCTGTATACCACAACCGTGATTTTATCGCTGAACTTTTGCGCCTTCGTTTTCCCCTGGTATGCGCTACCCTTGTCCTATCGATTTCTGTGACGTAGCCCGCTCACCTCGTCTCGCCTCCCGGCGTCCCTCTTCGTCCTTTTCGTATTCGCTTACTATACCTCCTAGCTTGCTTTTGGTTCGTTCCTTAATTCTCTCGAAACGATTGACGGCGCGAATGCGTTACCGGTGATGGAACAGCTTATTGTTAGACGATTTAACAGTTTCTCTTTCACGTTGTTTACAGATACATATACAGATATACATATGTATTTTTTCGCATATACAAAATGCCCGAATGCTTTTGACAGGCACCCTTTTCTTCATTTAAAAGCTTTTGTCCGCCACTCCGAAGTCAGTATTTCTTCAATTAAAATTTGAATGAATATAATTTTTTCTAAAAGTTTTCGACAATTTAATTTCAACATTATAGACGTTGACAATAAATTTAGTTTCTTGGGAGCTATTCCAGGTACTGTTTCAAAAAATGATTTTGCTTCCATTTGTATTATTGCCAATTTAAACGTACATCCATTCTTGCTTCTTCTCTCCGCAATAATCACTGTAGCGTATAAATTCGCAGTGTAAATTTTCGGTTTTCAAAATTTCAAATCAAATTTGTGCGTTGAGCGATCTCTATTTTCCATCAATACGTTGAAAACTGTTATTCTTTGATAAACGTCAATACGTTCGATGAACAATGTCTACCCACTGTAAAAATTTCAATCATTAATCGGTTAAGTAATTGACCAACGATTGAGCTACGATATATATCAGTATCAAAATCATTGATCGTTCTACAATTCAGCTATTTTGGATAAAAATTCTAAACTATATTTCATATTTTTTAAATATTGGAAACAAAGCTGATACAAATTAAAAAAATATATATTTTTTTAAATCAGATATTTTCTATATTTTTATCTTATTTTGTATTTTCTTATTTAAAATATATTTCATTTTATAATAAGATCAAAATAATATACATAGAGCTTTTAATACGATCACATTAGGCACTGAAATGAGGCTTGTAGGCTATGAAGCTTTACCTCAAATAAATCCTTATGCTATAACAGTCTCGGAGTCTAGCAATATCTTAGCTTCCACAGTCATAGAAGCCATTGTCAAAGACATATATCCCACATGCTTCATGCTTCACTTGTTAGTCTTGAGCCAAAGTAAGGATAATTCTGAATTTAAAGAAAGCATGAGAAGATAGTAACGAAAAAAAAACTATGAATTTAATTAGAATAACGGAGAATAAAAAGTCTAAAAATACGAAAAATTTTCATTCTACACGAGGAGGTGACCGGAAGTGTACACGGTATGCAGATAATGGATACGTAAATAGATTAAAATACATTTTCTGTGATCTTTTCATCAACGTCGTGTAGGCAACATTCAACATACTGTGTAGAAAGTAGAATAGGCGGAAAACGAAATGACAGGAAGCGTAACGTTAAACGAGGATAAACAAACGGGACCAATAATGGACGGAGGAATCAAACAAGCGACAAAGTCATCTAAAAAGCAAAGCGCGACAAAGAGAATCGCTATGAGTGACAAAGCAATCAAAAGGGCGAAATTGCCATAGAACAAAGTACTAGCATGCACGTATTCATCATGCGCGAAGGTACAAAGGCGGTAATACTATCCGGAGAACTCTCAGATTCTCGTGTTTGTAACAGAATATGCGTACAACAAAGATATAGTCCGCAAATATCGTCGAAGATGATAAAATCGATAAGACGAACGAGGCTGTGAAATATGTATATTTTCAAAGGTATCTGCTAAATCCGTCGTGCGTTAAATAGAAAGGTTCAATCGATTTTACCTGTCGGATATAATACAAAGCTATGTCCAGCTGGTGACCAAAAAAAAAAAAAGTTGAGTTAATACGACAGTTTTATCATTGAATGCTTTTTGTCAAACGCAGTCGAACTGTATCACTACTGCGTGACACGTGACATTAAAAAGAGTGCAATTTATTTATTCAACGTACAACATTTATTTTTAAATTTCTTTTTTGTTTCTCTTCGACGAAATACACACCTTCGCAGCTTAAATCTATACTATTTTATTCACAACGCTTCGTACGCTGTGCGTAACAATTACGAAATCAAAAATTACGGCGATATGTAACGGCAGAATTGTACAACGCACGAAAGAAAAGAGATAAAATGGAATGAAAACACTGCGCAGAACTATCGCGACGAGTGTTTTGAAAGCTTTTCTCTGTATTTTGCAGGGCAGTTGGTAACTGTTAGGGCGCGAATTTACTGCTTTCGAGGTAGAACTGCATCTAGCAAACAGCTGCGCAAAAAACAGACATATGAGAAACACATGGGCCATAAGAAAATACGTTAATAAATGACAAGGGTAGAGAAAACTCTCAAATGTAAAGCTGTCACTAAAAGGAGGAGGAAGAGATGATGCTGAGAGCGATGGTGAAATAAGACGTGAACCTAAACAGAATGTTGCCCGGAGATATTAATTATTTCATTTTTCATAGAACGTTAACGTCAAACGCGGACGCCGTTATTAAATCAAAATAAATTAAACTACGTACGTCGAAAATTATCCAAAGACATTTAAAAATAGGAAAATACGTTTCTATTCTATAGAGTAAAATTCTATTTTTCTGATTTCGAAAAATTAACTGTGTTGTGATATAAATTTAATTAAAGTCTTAACTGTACATGTTTGATATTAATGATTAGTCAACATCAATATTTGATTAATTTGCAGTTTATGCTAAGACTCGACTTTGATTTCATCGATGTATTCAACATGATTGTAATAACTTAAAATATAATGAACGATCTTACAAATATTTGTATATAATGATGTAATCATAACTAAAGACTTTAATGAAAATGCACGCTTAATTAAATAAAATCAAAATGCACGAGTTATAAATATAAGACAAAGACGTTGTTGGATATAAAGAAAGGTACAGCAGGACTTTTACCTAGAAGTTCGTTCTTTATTGCTTGGAATGGCATACCACTGCGGTAGCGTGGAATCTTATTGCTTTCCCGACAGCGCTGTGAATTTAGAGGACTTCCACGTTAAAGAAAAAGAAAAAAGTAAATTGCTAAAAGAACATTCTGTTCAACGGTGGCGGAAAAAGCAACCTTATTCCTTCCTAACCGCTCTAAAACCTAACGATGACAGTTTCCACATGTTTATTTCACGTGTATTTAATTAAGCAATATTAAATATGGAAATCGGCAATTTATTGAAATTGGCATCTCATGTTTAATATCATTTAGCATTAATTTCTCATATTTATTACCTTTGTAATCTCTTCAAAAAGTTATTACAAACATATTGACTATAGTCGAAGTCAGTAATATCCATTAGCGACATAGATTTTCATCAAAAATCGATGTTGAAACATGATTAATCCATTAGCGCATTATTCTATCTAAAAATAATAATGTGGATTAATATTTCGATAGCTATTCATTGAATTTGTAACATACAAGATTATCCCGATTTCATTTAAAACGTATGATACGAGATGGGTCATTTTTAATGTATCTAAGGCTACATTTTCCAGGGGAAAAAAACGTATGATTGTAAAGGAGAATTTATGTTTTTATAACAAAGTAGATTGTGATATAAAATTGTTCAGATACAATATGTAAGATCGAAAGAATAGAGAACTCGAAAACTTTGACAGAAACTTGCTCCTGTCGATTCTTTTTCGTCCGTCTGTATGTTGAAGTCCCATTTTGACTTCGTAAAATAAGTTTGGATTTCTTCTGAGTTTAATCTCCCCTGAAATTGGCTTACAATGGGCGATGTTTTCTCGTTGGATCAATACGAGCAACTGATCTTAGTGTCGAGAAAAGACGATAAGAAACAATACGGAAGTTGCAGCGCGATTATCTGTCTCGGAATTAGGACAGGAACTGGCCATACGTTCTCCTGTGAAACGCTGAGAAAATATTGATTTAATGAAAACAGATTAAAAGAAGAAAAAAAAATTGCATAAATGGTGGTGGCATAACGAATGTTCGAAACTATTAGTCGGTTGATGCGACTAGCGAGACGAGAGTGGCATCTGTTTATGAAGAGCCAGAATTATTTCAGTCCTTTAGAGACTTTAAACTGCTATTATATTCCCCGCGTAACGAAAAGATCAATAAACGGACCGTAGAAACAGGAATGGTGGCTGTCTGGAGACGGCAAAGAGTGAAAGAGAATGGATAGAGTAACGACAAAAACTCTTAAATGGAATCTTTCTCCGAGGTTATCCTCGCTTTGCACAACTTCGCGCGAGATATACGCTCATACATTCCAATCAGTTTCTTCTTTTCCACATGTTATCCTTTTTTATCATTACGAAGAAAAGGATATCTGTAACAAAATGATGTCTTTTCTTGAAATATAATAGAGAGAGGGAGAGAGACAGAGGATTTCCTTTAAAGGAAAAGTTTAATTAGTTTTTACAAAACGAACGTCGTCAAAGCTTGCTTTCCTTTAATCTTTTGCGCAATTTATGATAAATGCTTTCTTAAATGTCGAGATATCAATTGTCTTTATGACTTACGACTGAATTACAAATTAAAAATTTTAATTTTTAAAGTGGCGAATAAATAAGAAATCTTATTTTTTATTTAATTTTAAGTTTCGCTTTAATAAAATATTATTCTTTGATTTTAATTATTAATTATGAAAATATTTAAAATTAATTGTTGAAAATGTTTTAAAAAAAATATTATATTTTGTTCAATTATTTCTATCAATAATATAAATTATAAATTAATCACTGTTTGAAAAGAGCATATACGAGTGCATTTTTTATTTATAAAAAAAAGATCCATTAAAAGAAATATATTCTATTTTCCAGTTGCAACAATCAAATTATTTCATGCGGTTCTTTGATCCGAGAAAGTTAAAATTAGCGTAACGGAATTATATTTGTTTGAAATATCTATATGTTTGCTTAATAATTCTCTTGTCGCATGTTGCAATAGCACAAATATATCTCTATTATTTCGTCGAAAAGACAAAGGAGAAGAGATAAAAGCAGCAATTTATTTGAATCGCACATAAAAGGCAATTGCAAGAACATCGCGTAGAAATGGGTAAAGGTAAATTTCTAGATGAAAAAGAGATATGGGGCGGTACCGCGCGAGCGTACGGAAAATAGGATATGCACCTATCGTATCGAGAAATATTCTGGCACGAAGAGCCATTTTCTTCCGCGAGCACAATGTGACAGTCACAACTTCTTTGACTCGTTGAGATATACGAATCGACAGATAAGGCGAGTATACTATATAGTACATCAGAGAACAAAGCATAGAAAAATTGAAGAACTAGGAAACAGCAGCAACGGAAATTAAAAGGTTAGGAATGAAACTTCACATCCAAATAAAAAGTATTATAAATAGAAACATAATTGATGAAATAGAAGCAATAATTTTTTAGATTTTAAATTTAGAAAGCGAGAATCGCGCGTTAGAACAAAATTCCGGATAGCTTCAAAGCACCAGAATATTGGTTTTTAACATGTATAGACTGATATTGAGCGTTTTGCAAAATTTTACATGATAAAATCAATTAGTATTTTTATTTTAGTCTGCTAAATAACGGAATTGTCTTTACTGTTTGTTTTTACAAGAATAGAAAATGCCATAAAATCACATCGAATGCACATTAAAGATATCTGAGAAAGCAAGAAACTGATTGCTTCTCAAGCTTCCTCGAGAATGTCAACTTCTTCAGTCCACCGTAATCGATCTTAACCTGTGAAAGGTCACGTTGCGAAAAATCACATTCTTGTTCACCGTAATATCGACATGTTAGATCTCAGATAGCATTGATTGATTTTCGAAAAAATTATTCAAACATCGCGTTCTAATATAATTTCTGCTTTATTATTCTCACCATAATATTTCTTTCCATAATATTTCTTATTCAAGTACATACAAACTTTATTCCTGAATATAGTTGTCGTGTTTTACTTAGTAGCCCGTTGGTTTTCAAGTTTCGGAAATATAACCTTGCCGAGTTCTATAACGGAAAATGGAAAGAACAGAATAAGCAATAGTACTGTTATAATTACGTTCGATTCTCGTGATACGATTTCCTTTAAATTAAAGTCACATATATAATTGTACGAAAATTTATATACATATATACAATATTTGAAAACAAGATGCATGTATAACTTGATTGAAACCGTACAAATACTTTCACATTTCACTACGTATAAGTGTTTTTATTTTTATATCCAATTTTATTACAGCATTTAATTTTTTTACAGCAACGTACATATTTCTATAGATTTCTTAATTTATGAAACATTTAATGCGGCATATGTAAAGATAAAAAATGAAAAATTTAAATTCTGAAGCAAAATTCAATTGAAATATATGAAGATTTTTGAATAAGAAAAAATATCGGCATCATCTTCCACAAATCGAAACATATAAATGCAAACCCGACAAGTGCGACTTTTTTCTCTTTCAAGTTGAAGCATTTCTGTCCCTCGAGTCCCTCGAGTCAAGTCGCAGAATAGTCGTATGTAAATGTAAAACCAAAGGAATAAAACATAAGGGTACAGTGAGAAATGCAACGAAAAAGGTTAAAGAAGTTTTCAAGTTCTCTGCTGCGTCTTAGTATAGTTAGTCAATTTAAATTCTTTTAAATAAAAGCCATAAATAAAGCTTGTAAATTATAATGGATTTATTAGATGTCATAAAATTAGATTTAAATCAAAATTCACATAATTTCATAAAATTTCTCTATTTTATATTACGTAACACAAAATTTGATTAATTGTGTAATTATACATTTTCGTAATTTGATGTCCTATAAATATTTGTATTCAGAAAATATTCAGAAAATAAGTTTTCATAGATATTTTTAGCAAGCCAGTAATAAAATCATACACGTAAATTACATTTTGAAATTACACCGAATAAGATATTATATGGTCTATAATACAGAACGAGTTGTTTTATCCATGTAGTGGTTGCTTTAATCTATGCTGTGAGTTGAATCACACATTTAACAGTTGCGACATGGGAAATTACTTCCAGGGAATCTCCGGAGAATTAAGATTGTATTGGATCATACTCCCAGCTCATCTCTTATCGAGATCTTTAAACTTCGCTTCATTTTCTTTTTGCTAGCGCTCGAAATCGATTCGCTTCAATTAAATATAAAAATTCTGTTATTTCATGGAAATTTTGTATTTATATTATATTATTAATTTTATATTTAATAGTAATTCACAATTGAATGCGAAAAATATATTACATTTAATACACTCTTTAAAAAGGCGTGTTAAATCGATACTCGAAAGTCTCGAAGTTATATATTCCTTTTTTTTCTCTTGTTAGAAAGGAGATGTAGAGATTTAGAGAAACTAACAAGATCTGTAATGTTTGAAATTGTAAGTATATTTAATTATGTGACTGTCCGTTTAAATGATTATTTAAATCTTTCATACTAATCATATATTAACGGCTATAAAAAAATGACCTCACTTAAACTAACGGATATTCGTTCCTATCGTCTAAGTTTCTAAAATTAGTTCGGGATCAATATCCTTCCATCTCAAAATGTCGGGGCGTGATTCTTGTAAGCCCGATCTTAAAATATCGACAAGCTTCTTAAATTTTTATTATCGACTTACGCGATACATATGTATGCGTGTATGTACACATGCGCGCTAATGTTTACTCGCATAACGTATACAAGGCCGAGCCGCATTATGAATTTATCATATAGTTCCGATATCGTTACTGTTACGGCCATTACCGGCTATAAAATATTGCCGAGAGCATTACCACCGAAAAAGCGACGTGTAGCAGTTCCGTTGGGCGCGCGAGCTTTTTTACACGTAGCGCGGAAAGATAAAGCGGGCAAAAACATCGGAATCTCGATAAAGCCATAACGACACGTATGACCAACGATTTCAAGGCAGTCAGACTCGTTCTCGGGACATTTTTTGCATGGCAAAACCGCACGAAGGACCGGCCAGAGGAAGCACGTATGGGCCGAACAGTAAAGTAACGCGCGCGTCCACGGCATGGCTTAACTTTGCATAATATTCACGTGACATTCTATAAGTTAGCTTACTTCGGCCCTACAATTTGTCTGGCGAACTGGGCATTAACATGAACACGTGACCTCCTTTCTTTCCATCTATATTTCCCTATCTTTGTAAAACAGTTATTCGATCTGATAAAGTAAAAAAGATCCCTCGGCTTCGAGCTCACCACCATGCAGAATTTAACTTTCTCGGTTGATATTATTGCAAAAGTAAGCAAAGAAACTTTTATATTAAGCCAACAACAGGAGAGTGGTCGTTGCATGCATATGAAGCAATGATAGGCATTATCTTTTCATTATTTGCGTGACCTCTCTGCGTACTCTTTTCTTTCTATATTATTTATGTCATTTTTCACTGCAAATATTGCATTCACCGCGTCATTTATTTCCTAATCGATAAGATGTGCTGTACGGAAAGCTTTTTCTTATAAATTTTAATTATAACTTAATTTTAATTCATGCTGCCGGCCAACTGCATATAACTTATCGTGATTCCATTGTCATGAATAAACATAGAGATTATGTTTTATGGCATAAGGTAACTAACTTTTTAAAGATAGAATAATTTTATAAAAGTTACTTCGATCAAGAAGTGAGAGAGAAGGAAGGGAAGGAGAGAGAAAATGTTCTCAATTATATAAATTATAAATACAAATTACAAATATAAATATAATTTACAGATGCGGTTGGAAATGCAAAACGTTTGGGAAAGCAGTAAGAATTGTGAAAGTTCGAGCCACCCTCTACAAAGTTCAAGACACTTAATAACTTCTGCATATTCAAAAAGGTGAGTTCATTGGAATTACATCCGTTTCGGCAAGTTTCAATTCTCGCGCAGATAATACACCGCACCGTTATTACATTAAGAATAATGCATCGTACTTTTATTATTGCCCTTATGAGGCGCAACCGGCAATAATATCTCGCGAACATTTACGTTGAGAAAACCGTCGAGTTTTCAACATCCATCATCCGACATCGCGGAGCACGGGGAATCAAGGATGATCGAACGTTGCTCGTAGAACCGCGCCCAGCGAAATCCCTTAATTTATCGACTTGATTTGTAACTATCACGCGCGCGCACGTGCCTTTTGCCATAAGGCGTAATAAGAACACACAAGGAGCCAAGTCAAATTTGCACTGCTAGGCGGGCCGAGTATTACGAGCGGCGGTATAAATGATCGAGCCCCGATCGATCCGAAGACACACGTAGGCGCTAAACCGAGATTTCCTCGAGCCATTGCAGCCGCGAATAGCTAAGTTCGTTATCGCTCGGCATCTGAAAATTGCTGCCGGCCAAACGCGCGAAATCGAATATTCGCACGACAATTCGCGTGCCCGTGTGCAAACCGCGTTTCACACATTTACGTGCACGCGAGAACAATAGGGAATTGTTTCAAGATTCGAGGCACCGTATACAGGCACTGTCTTGCATTATATTTAACATAACATGCATTCTTGATTTTCAAGTATAATCATGTTTTGTTAAAATATATTTCTTTTTCAAAATTATAATTTAGAGAAAATATCTTCTTTTCAATTGTGTAACCTCACTTTTCTCTTGCGTGACTTTATTCAAATGATATTACGGCACTTATCGAATTTTACTTGATTAACGCAATTTATGTTTTTTAGTTGTTTGTATAGCGTCGGATTTAATTAAGTCTTTATAAATTTGAATTTTCTTACCTCATTCCTACCTTTGTTCTTTGAGACCGGTAAATCTTTAATGAAGTTTCTGATATTTTCACAACCTCTAGAGATAAACCAATCCTCCTTCGGGTTGCCAAACGTGACTCGAATCTTAATCTATCTCAACGAACAATCTATTCTCAAACTTTTATATTACGTTTCAAACGTCACGCGCATGAGAATATAACCGCAAGAATATAACCGTATTTTTTTATTTTCTGAAATTATAAAATGTATTCCAAGTTTATTTGTAGTTCTCATTAATTATTAAAATTTATTGAATTTTATAATTAANGAAAATAGTATATTTATATATACATATATAATAGAG
>JAJVSH010000002.1:1357823-1386440 GCA_021460005.1 Tetramorium alpestre
ATATAATATAATAATAATGTTATATATAATAGTCTTCATCTTCTTATATAATTATAGTTATATATAATAGTCTTCATTCATATAATATAACATAATATTTTTAGTTGACTCTAAATTTTGACGGAAATTTAATAAAGAATATAATTGAATCTCTATATATACGTACATCTCTTGACATTTTGAGGAACGAGATATTGCAAATATTTATATCTATCACCAAGAAGGAACCAAGTTCACTTAAAATTTCCGATGAAGACATTAACAGATATTGACATTCTTTACTTGTCGAACAAAATGAAATAATTCAGAGTAATTCAACTTGAGAGCCAATTTTAAAATGCACAGCCCGAATATGAACTTTGTGAACGTTATGACACTAAATTATTGGTTTCAATCACGATAGTGCTAAATTGAAGCTAAATTGCATTACGGAGTCACACAGGTATCTCGCATGATTTATGATTATACGCTTACTGACTGTTCGATTTACCCTTTGATCAACCACGTCCACATACATCATATATCGAATGTAACTCACAGGTCCTTGGTACGAGTGTGCTTGACGTCGAGAGCCTTGCTCAGAAAGATAGCTGAACTTTTGCCGAAGGCTGTGATCGATATATATTGAATATACGTGGTATATCGGCGGCGAATTGTGCTTACGAGCATGCTTGTTACGATCTCGTCGATTGACAAGGACGATTGCCTGTTGACGCAAGCTAATCGTTTGCAAGAATTTAGAAAATTTATTACTAGGGCAGAAATGAATTTTTCAACTGAGTTTCAGCTCTGCAATTTAATCGTTTAATTATTTATGTTGTATAAAAATCAAAAGGTAATATGTATTATGATTTTTCAACAGATTACTCTTGGATTATTTTCTTTTGACCGGTGAAATTTGCAATTTATTCGAGTCACAATTAACGCAATGTTTGCAATACGTTGTAAATGTAGTAAATGAATAATTGCGTAATTTCTACATATTTTGCCGTATAATTCAAGCACATCTCGGTGCATTGAATAATGGCACGAGAGTTCCGAATTATTCCAAGCACTATAAATTTATTATTCAGATTTTAATCCGCCAACGCCAGCGCGTTACACGCGTGTATATTTAAGAGAATAATAGGGAGATACTTTACTCGCCTTTTCCATATTTTTCGCGAACACTTGTCGAACATAATGTATCGTTATATTGATAAAAATTTTATACAAATATTAAAACGATTCAAAATACATATCAAGTCATAGTCAGATTTCTACACATCTAACACATACATATAATTATGCAATATCGATAAATAACACATTGATTTAATTTTAATTTATAATTAATAACCTTTAATTAATACAAAAGCGCATATAAATCCAGATCACATTTAAATGCATTTATAGAGTATCAATGAAACTTTAAATGGAAATCGATAACACACAATCAACAAGGAGATTGATAACGTAGTCGATAAGAAGGTCGACAATGCATTCAGCATTTTATATTTTTTAGAATTATTTATATAAAGGTTAATATGTGCGCACGATATTTTGCTCATATTTATGATAAAAATAAAGTTATTGTAATTTATTAGATTTATAATCCTTATAATTCATTTAGATTTTGATAATATACATGCATAATGAGTCCTACATTTATTTATTACGATAAAGATACGACAATTGACGCGAGGTTACGTGTTTTTAATATTTATATCAATTGGAACTGCGCTCGGAGCAGAAATTACCGGTGTTAATTCTCAATTTAGAAGCTTATCGCGAGGATTTTATGTTGGAATATTCAATGTTTCGTCAAGCATCGTGTCATTGCTCGAAATCGCGATATTTAACGCAATTTCGGAAACGAAGTTAGTAGCCTATTGAATTTGCCCGAGTTCTTTCTGAAATTGCGCAAGTAAGAGTGATATTACAGAGGGAACGTACTGACATCGGACTAAAATTACTAGCTCAGCAGTTCTCATTCTTTAATCTCGGTCTTATAAACGCTATTTCTCGACCATGGCCAAGAAGGCAAAAGTCGTTAAATAATAATACAGTGGATATAGGTCGACCGGTTGGTCGATAAACCGACCGTGTTTAAAACGGCTAGCATAGATGAGGAGCATAGATGAGAAGTAATGCATGCATGTTAGTGCGAGATATTCTAAAGTGCCTCCTTCATCATTATTTATTCTGACATGTATATGTATAAGCGTGCCAGATCTTTATTACTTCCTTACGTTCAATTTATCACGATAAATGCCATTTCGGGTCCAATTGGGCCATCGTTGATTTATTTCGCAAATATAACTGCAATTAACAGCGCCCGTTTGTTTATGTCATTATTAAATAACAATGTGCAAATAACTAATACGGTTAAATAATTAAAATAGATGATAGATTAATAGTTGGGCAGAATTATAATTAATAGCTGCGTTGCTATAGTTTATACGTAGGGAAAGTGTCATAATAACAAGTGCAAACATTTGTAATTTTTATTGTAATCGCTTAATGGATCAGTCTATTACATCTACTATTTAAATATTACTGAAACATCCCATTTTCCATAAATTAATTAGTAAAAGTATGAGAATTTTTATATATGTTACAGTTACAAGCACGAAGCAACACTTTCATATTGTATTTTATTACAACTTTGAGTGACGCACATAAATTAATATTTTTCTTTATATTTAAATTTATATTTTATTTTATTAAATTTATATTTAAATTTATATTAAAATGTTCTTTTATATTATTTCTTTTGATAATCGCGTAAAATTTTTTAGAAATATATATTTGTTGTATTATTTAAGAATAAAACAAATAGTTTTAAACAATTATATGCCTCAGAAATGTAAAATTTATCGATTAAAATAGAGAATTTTATTTTTTTAAATTAATTTTAATTAGGAAAATTTAATTAAGAAAAATTTTAATTTTCAATTTTTTAAATATTTTATGTTGAAGTTACAAATTGGTATTTTAAAATGCTTTGCTAACAAGTAGCTAATCTTGAAAAAAGGCAAACAATAGTTAAATTAGAATAATGAACTTGTTCAGCATACTCTTTTATGTCTTTTGGATCATAGCCAAGTCGTTATTTTCATTCTCGCCTCGACATATGAGATATTTCCGAATTATTCAAATGCTTTCCGACGAACCAATTTAATGTTAAAAAGGTTTCAACAATGACTAATTTCATTATTTTCAGAATATATTGATCGCTGTAATGAATTTTTAAAACTGATACTTCTTCCGTCTTCGTCAACTCCGAATATATAATTATAACTTTATCAGTTCATTACTAATAGAATTTATTTTAGAATTAATCTAATTATGTCAATAATCATAAGTTTTACACTTCAAAAATCATTAATTTCTTACAAAATTAAAATATCTTGTAGAATATTCTACAGAAAATTTACAAAACTTTTTAATATATCATTTCTGTACATCACGGTTTTATTATTAAGATTTATAAAAAGCAGGAGATTTAATAAATATACACCTTATTTCAAAGATGCTTTTATAGAAAAATAAATTTAAAAGTTTAAATTAAATAACTAGACTTACGAAAATATGACTTCTACGGTGAAAAAAAATTTGTTTCAAGTAGTTTTGCTAAGCAAAGATTTTATTATCTTTTCACGATAGAAAGAGAGTTTTTAAATATCTTTATCTGATGTATCATTATATCCATGATGATATACAGCAAATATGCAAAGCACAGCATTACGCCCGTAGATGAAAATGCATTAATCATTATGTCATAACGTATATTCTTTCAACATAGTCACTACAATTAACATGTTATTTTACGCTAAGTCTGTATACAGCACATTCACGCTCGTATCGAGCAATTTGATATTCGCCATTTGATATGATGTCCAGAGCAATATGCAATCCACCATAATTATCCAGCTTTGCATAATAATTAAGAGCTAACAATTCACGGGACAAATACTGCTACGACTAATACTGCATAGTTGCATCTAATCATTACAAAAGCACTTGTTATATAATACTATACCTTCGATCGATTAGCGCACTTTCTCACATATGCGTTGAAATCGCCGATGCCGCGACGACAGTTAGTAATTTTGTCGATCTTGTTGCACAGAATCTAATTTTTATTTGTTAGATAAACAGTAATTATGTTCAAAATGATTATGTTCATGTAGAAATAAATAATTAAAATATAAATACTCACACATACAAGTAATAATATGTTTTTCTGCGACTTTTCAGGCTATACCATTAGTACATTTTTTTATGCTATCTGAGAAAAAAAACTAATCAAAATTATTTTACTAGTTGACTGAATTCGCAGCATGAATTATACTGTCCTGCATCGAGAGCATTATAATTGCATTTGTATTACATCGATCAATTAAATTTACTTTCTCCGGTTTCAACGCATATTAATTAAGCATACGATACATTCAACGATTCTCCAATACAGCGGGACAATATTATAATTTGTACCAAGCTTATTTATTTGTTGTCCATTCGTTTTTCCGTGACCCCGATAACAAACAGATAAAATTTTAATATCATTTGCATAAATGTAATCGAAGCTCTTCTCTTGCAATGAGATAAAATAGTAAAATTTTTCCGTGACGTTCGCAAAAACAAATCTCATTCCGGCAACCGTTTCGATGGAATTGATAATTTCGATATACCGTGCAAATGTCAAATTGAAATTAATTCGACATACTTGAGTGATAAAACATACCTCGAATCGGTATACAGCGATTATTGACATGCATTACATATTTCGGTAAATGATATAACGATTCGTTCGCATTTGACATGACAGGAACTGATTATACCGGAATGTACCGAGTGCTCTGTTTTGTCGCGTGGGCGATGATCGTTGAGGCAAATTGATACGGAATGTTGATCACATTTCCCGCAAAAGTAATACAAGTTTATCACTTGTTGTTGACACGAAAACTATATTGATTGGCGCTCGTGAATTTTGAATTCCCGCTGGAATTGAGAAACGGCAGTGCCTGCATGTTGTGCGAATTAACAGAAATGTTGCAGTATGATTGTATGAAAAACTAAATTCTAGGAAATACATTCATTATATGAATATGAAATTAATAAAAGTGAGACGGGATAAAATGTAGAGATTTTTCAAGTGGAGAATAAATTAAAAAATCTAAGAGAGAAATATTAATTTATGTGGGAAAAAGTTTATTCGTATTATTAGTATCTCTTGAGTAGCTCATAAAATGAGTTTATGTTAATATATGTGCGTAGATAAGTATACTGATGTACATATCACGAGATTTCGACTTTTTTTGTAATTTTTTAATGATTTCTTTGACGACGTTGAAGTCAGAAAGTATTTGATTGAATATTAGGTTTTTTTCTATAATATTTTAATTTATTTAGCTTTAAATTTTGGATTTTGGAATGAAAGCTTTAAGAAAAAACTTACAATTTAAATATAAGAATATAAATATAAGAAATAAAATCTAATTGTAAAATATTCTCTACATTTGTAAGTATTTTCGTTATGTCATACTTTACGTATTCATACGAAAAAATAAAGGGTACATAAATATCTTTCTTTTAAAAAAGGAAAAGACATTATACTAGAACAATGCGATGGATTCGAGCAATTTAAATATTGCATTGGAAAACGAAAACTTTCGGCATTATTTGCATTTTTCGACAGCTGAAACGTCACTTGTAGTAATCATGAAAAACATTGAAAATTGTGTGAAAATTTCACAATACGCGGTATTTAAATTTTTTTAATTTATCCCATTCGTTCTCGAAATATACTTTTTTTTCTTTGCTATAACAATATGTATACTTTGTATTAAATTTTATATTGCACATTAATTATATTGCAAAAGTTTCACATGTATCAACAAAATATTCGCATTAAATAAGTCGTTATTACAATATTTATTGTAATAAGTCGCTATTACTCTAACTATAAGTCATATTCGTAAATCGCATGGATCATAACGATACGCATAGCGTTAAGATTGAAATACGTCTTAATCTCTCTCTTCGAAATCTCATGGCCATATCTATCAGAATTTGCTTGTCGATAAAATTGTCGGAGTCGAATTGGAATGAGCAGTCATGGGATCATTAAATTTCATAGATGCATAAACCGGATAAATGCCATGTCCTCGTTTTGCTTCTTTTTTTCGCCCTGGCAACTTTTTCTCGGAATTACGCGTAAATTCGTCATAAATTCCACGCCTTCATAAGAGACGATGAGCTAAATATAAGATAAGATCCAACTTTCGAGTAAAACTTTTCTATTACTGTCTTTTCGTTCTTTTTTTTTCTCTTATCGCGATCTCATTGGTCACAGAAACAGGTGGCTCGTTTCGATTCTATCTAACTTTCAATGTCGTTTTTAGTATCGCGCATATACTGAATGAATATAAGCTATCGATTCTTGAGATTAACAGAGAAGTTTAAAAAAAAAGAAAAAAAATAGAAAATAATTTATTATCATTGATATTTAATACTTTCTTTAATAGAACTTTGATTGTTTAACCTTCATTGTTGCAATCTTTTTCAGTTTTAATATTACATATTTTCACAATACGCGGATATTATAAATTCATTGAAAAGCCATTTTGAAATAAAAAAAAAGACATTATATTATTTGCAATTGTAAGACTTAATTCGCAAAAATGCTATTCATCTTCAGCTACAAAAAGAATTTAACTTTAATATTATAATTCTGGATTATTATACTTTGATATTATAATTCTGGATTATCATATTTTTCATTTTATATGATACATAAAATTGAAGATATAAATATTGTTTTTTTACACATTGTATTTGATACATATAAAATATTTGGAAATACTTTGATTAGATTAACAATGACAGTAAAACAAAAACATTGATTTTCCACCGTTGCGATATTGAAATTATTACAATGGTAGAAGAAAAAAGTTGACAAAACAATTGATGCTCTGTACAATGGCCTGTGAATAAACAATTTGTTATACAATTACGTGTGTACAATGTAAAAGTATCGAAATATTATGAAATAAATGTACTGTATTATTTGGAAAACATGATGGACAATATTTGACGCAGTAGTAACACAGTATTTTCTGCACCATTTTAAAATAAACCGTTATTTGATTGCATTTGTAGAAAAACGATTGATTCGATAATACAAATTCATGTCGCTATTATCTTTTACTCATTTAGCTAACTGCGATAGAGAGCCCCTTTTATCGTTCACATCTAAGATTCCATAAAAATGGAAATTTGCCGGGCGCACTTATGGTACAAGGCCAATCGATGCCACGAAAATCATATGCGCTATGCGCGAATTTTTCACACACCCAGTTACTACGACATAAAATACAAATTGCTGCTTTCGCCGGTCGATGTATCACGCGGGCGCACCGTTTTAATATTCAAACCCATCTAGTACGCCAGAAAATTTAATTTCCTATCTTATACATTTCTTCCGGAAGATATACGATATAAATGTATCATCGCGCGAAAGAATAGAATTTCACTACGAGAGAACGCAAAAGTCGTTGTGGACGCAGATGACATAAATTTTGTACCGCATTCCCGCAGTATTCGCAGTAGATACAGTAAATAGAAAGGCATCTCTTAAGGAAACAATGTCTGGAAAAAGGAAGGAATATAATAGTTTTCCGATCTATATCCGCGTGAACCTTATCGATTCAATCCTTGCAAACAGTGAAAGTTTATTCAAATAATTTATATTGATAATAATATACATAGAATCAATGTACCAAATATATAAATAATTTAAAAATGTCAAAATTTAATTTCTAACGAATTTAGAATTTAGAATGTCGTACAATTAATAATTTTCTGCCGATACAACGTTTAATAAAAAATAATCAATTTATCGAACTTCGCTTTTGAAATTATTTCGGTTTGGTTTATGACGAAGTGTTACAGAAGAAAGTAAACCTTCTCCGGAAATGCAAGGCCGAATTGAAAGAAAACAATCCGTGGAAATCTCTACCCCTCTACTCTGAAGGATTGTGATAATCTACTTTAGGAAAACAATTAAAAGAGAAAACATGCGGGGCTCAAATCAAAGCTGCGAATCGTTTCAATGATTTCTAGTGGCCACTTATCGAATCTATCGAAAACAAGTCTTGATTAAGTAATCCTTAAATGTAAAAGAAGGTAAAATTATAACGAAAGCAATTACTTGAATGAGAGAGAAGTTTTCAAAAATTTTTGCTTCAATTGTGTATGAAATTCTATATTTATGCCAATTTCTAAGAAAGTGAAAAAAAGTTTTTGATTGTTTTGTTTATTTTTACCGGTGAATACCATTTGTCAAAAATGGTTTTTTCATTTATCACATTTTTTTTAATACTAAATAACTAAAATATAAATATAAAGTATACATTTAAAAATATATATGTAAAAATACGCTAATTTAATTGGTTTTTCTTCTCGTGACCTCCCCGCAGTTACAATTTTATGAAAAAAAAATATCAACATGAACTTTTCACATTGATAACTTATTTTTTTTATTTGCTGTGCCATACGTCAAATACTGAAATGTCAAGTTGTAGATATATATATTTGTCGAGAATATCACATGCGATATGTAACCATATTTGCCGCAGAAAATCGAGTCTTAAAAGGAATAGCGAAGAACATCAAATAGGAACACTTATTACTCCATATATTATCCTCCAGGGATACTTTTCAGTATTGATTCGTGCGATTATGCGAAATTTCTTTTTTTATATCTTCTCATCCAGCGTCGCGTTTTGCAAGCAATTTCGGATTACATTTTTAAATCAGTTTTTATGTCAAATGGATAAATATGATGAATTCGACAGAACCCTTACGCGAGATAATAAAGAATAATCTTTTATCGTATTAATTCGTTTTTTTACCAAACATGAAAAATTACGCATCATTGTAACACACAAAATTATACATAAAATAATCGCATTAATTCTATTATTTTATTGATTATGTGAATATCGCATTTATGCAGTAATACGTAAAATTGCAATCATATAGCAAAAGCTTTTTTACATGCGGGGTATTAATAAAAATATATTTGTTTAATAATTTATCGCTGTGCTATAAAAACCAGTGCATCGCGATGATATCGCGTAAATAATGTGGTTCTTGCGGTTTGTTGAATACAGGATTAACATTTAACCACTGACGCGTCACCGAATCATATTACATGGAATTGGTCATCGACGCCGCTTTTGGTTGTTTTTTTTTGTGAGTCAATTGAAACAGTGAGTCGATCGGACATATGTAGCTAGTGCCCGAATAAAGAATCTCATCGTGGCATAAATCCAGGTGAAAAAGGTCGGATACGCGATCGATTCACCTCGAGGATTTTCACTGCTGGCAAGAATATCTCGCGGAAGAGCGAAATCGTCCGCGATATCGACGCCTGCACTCCACATCTTATTTCACCGATGCTCACATAGATCCTGATAAACCGATACACTTGAGAGAAACTCTACACGAAAATAGTGTAAAAGAGTTATTGATTTTTCTCTATATGGCGACGTGTGTCCGTTTCAGTCGTCGGACGATGAAATAGGAAAATTAAATGTTTGTTTCATACGTTGCAGGCGGCATGGCATCTAGCAGATAAACAAACGAGAAATACAAACGTTTGAATGGCCGTTATTGCCGACTACGTTCTGTAAACGCGAATTTCTCACGAGTGTTACGGCTATAAAAAAATTGCTCCAACGTCGAAATGCAAAAATTGGCGATAATATTAAAAAAATGTATGGCTAATATTAAAAAGGAAATTTACATTGATAATTTAGTTACGTGTTTAACATACATAGTTACGTATATATTAATATTTACAATTTCATTGGAATTTTCCGTGCAAATGTATAAAATTTACACGAGTGGCTTCACGATTTCTCTTAAATTAATCCCGTTTTCCGCTTTCGCGCGCTCGCGAATAATATAACAAATATAAATAAAACAAATCGATCAATAATATTTTGATCGGTATCACAATCCTTTGAAGGAAGATGACAAATTTTCATTCTCTTTAATAATTCATCCCTTCTAAAATTTCACGGTTTATTACAACATCTCGAATCCTATATTAGCGAAAAAGCATTGAAGCAAATAGCAGGATCAAATGGAAAAACATCTTTCGCCACTCGAAACAAAATATTCTTCTTCATGCAGTTCTACGCGGAAAATATCGCTTTGCCGACATCGGCCAATATTTATTATACGCTTGCGCGTTTACTTTACCGTATACTCCATGAACGCTATCCTACCCAAAGTTTTGATTAGAACCAGAATGTCGGGATCCCAGCTTCGCTGGGAATGACTCGCAACAGTGAGGAAGGGCTCCGCTTTGGTTTGCTCATGGACTTGATTTGTCACTTTTCGCCCTGTTCTATCTGTTATATAAAAGGGCACTTAGAGCCGACAAGCGTATTTCGTTCTCCGTGAATATCACTTGACGTTATCTCGAAATCTTTTCGTGTGTCTATTGTACGGATCGGCTCTATTAATATAACTGTCGAGATCGATTTGTGAGAAACGTGAGTTCTTGCTTTTTCGTTTTCCGAAAAAGAATGTATGTGATACATTTTCGGAACGATCTTTAGAAATGATCTCGCGGTGTGGGTGAATTAGCCCCCTTCAATAGGGGTATATCACATCCGATTAATACTGTTGACATAAAGTGCCCACTCGAATCTCTGTAGCGCGTTGCAAACGAGCACTATACCGGCCCGAAGTGCACTATTGATCTGTCCTAAACGCGTTCGGCGTGTCAACGATGAGATGTATGGCAATTAATTGCTCCTAGCAATCTCGATAATTGTGTTAGTCTGGGAATAAGACATACTCGTATACACCAATATGTTTATAATTAAAGAGACGTTATTGGTGACTGAAGACGATAAACTTGCCCGCTAATCTTCTTATCTCGCCACAAATGAAACAATATCGATCAATATTATTAACGCATATTTGTCGGAAGATCCAGGAGATACGCAACGCGAGGAAACGAGGCATTATCAATTTTCGCACTGAAAATGCCTCGTCTCCTCGCGGTGCACATCGGGTAACGCTGATGCTGATGTTGAAAAACGTACGAATAACTTCAAAATAGCCATAACTCGGGCAAAAAAGATCGTACAGACTTTTTTTAAAATTGCTTGTTAAAATGAGTATTTTGCGTTGGTTAATGTGTCATTTCCAAGAAAAAACGTCCGATCCAGGATAGCGTGTCAAATCAAATCTTTGGAGAAAAAAGACATGGAGATACGGCATTGAGTCGCAATGGATGTTTTTGTTGAATAGTGTATATTATTAAAAGAATTATTTCTATAATTTATAACCGTCTGAAAATGCAAGTGTACATCCGACGTGAAATACATACATACATACGCGTGAACATACNTAATTGCCAGCAGCAGTAGAAGCGTTCTATCCTTGCAAAACTCCATTCAACTTGCACAAGGAACAATTCCGTTTCCCTGCATTAAACGCCATACAGAATCGTGAAAATTGCCAGTTAGCCGACAAACGGGCGGACGTAAGTTCCGTGTAGTGAATCGATGGCATGGCCGAGTTGTGTACATCGAACAAGAACTCGCGGTCCCAACTCGCCCAACTCCGTTATAGTTCGGTTGCTTCCCGGCTGCATCACTAGACGGTACAACTTTACGACTGGCCGAACACCTACGGAAACGAGCTACGTCTCTCGAATGAGAAAGTAATTCCGCTTTCTGACTTCTGCGCTCGATTCGCCGAGTTGTCAACTCCAAGTTCCGGACGATATATGGAATCTCGGTTTCATTATTGCAGCATTCGGTAGCATGCAGGTTTAAGCTTAAATCAGTTCTCTTTATTGTAGCGGTTGTAAATTGAGGAAAACAAAGCGGTATACATGAGAAAATAATTGTGATAAACTAAAGAAATTTATATTTCAAGAGAAATATGTTATAACTATAAAAATACGATTTTTTATTCTTTCTGAAGTAACAGAAAGTAGAAAAGATTAAGATCAAATTATAACACAATTTCTTTAATTTATTAGAAATATAGTTTTAGAGAAAGAATTTTTATATTAATTTATATGTAATTTTTTAAAAATGTGATATGTCAGTTGTAATTATATTAAATTACAATTATGCTAATATTAGAGTCATATATCATAATTAAAATTTTTTTACAAATTTTATATTCAATAGTAGTAAAGATTTAATCGTTGCATAATAATACATAAGTTATCGATTAAACTTCATAATTCGGTTTCTTCTTTTCTGTCATGATTGCGAATGAAATAATGAGACACTTTTTATCCTTTACAGAAGAACGAGAAATAAATATTCACAGTAAAATATATGATTGATATTCTAACAATTTATTACGAAAATAATTCCTTGCATGCGCTCATTTCACTCTGAGACATATTTTTCGAATTTAATTGAATTTAATTGAAGATAAAAGTTTCAAGAAACGTTTATGCATTATATCCATCAGTAGTGTGATAAGTAAATCCATTAATAATTTAATAACATATCACATGGAAAAATTTGAACATTTGAATTTCAGAATATCTCTGACATTTCGAATTATTTTTAGCGTAACAAAAGTCGAATGGTAGAAACATTGTTAGACTGGTAACAGCGTCCCTTGAACGAAAGTAATTTAGAATTCAGGCTTTCATGCTAAACTTACTCTGCCGAACTTGCGTATATTACACATATGCAGTAACTTTATCTAATAAAGTTTTGTTAGAACAATTAGATTTGCAAGGAAATATTCACCGTTATATCGCCCATCAATACCATTACACTGTTCTAAGTTAAACTGAAAGGATAATGTCATATCCCAAACGGGATTTGATAAGCTATATATTTTCTTGATTATCAAAGAACTACATAGTAAATTTTATATATTTTCCAACCATGGTTTTAATAAATTTTATAGATAACCTAAAATAATATTACATTGAAGTGGCAATATTATTTCAGCTTATACATAAGTTGACATTAATGTGTGCATATGTATTAGCGTGTGTTCTATCTAAAGCCGCAATTGCAATGGTTTTATGTTAGGAACCGACTGATTACAAATATTGATAAATACATATTACGATGTCGCAATATTTATAATCGGTCTTAAATATTTTCATTTTTTCACGAGTTTCATTGACACATACGAATCTTGTCCTATTTCTGCAAACTAAAATTCTAATTTTTACATCATTATAATTTTTATCAAAGTAAATAATTATATACTTATACATGGAACTAAAAATTTTTATTTAACTAAATATTTTTATGAAAATGCATTTTTGAAATTTATCAATTTTTGAAATTATTCTACATTGTCTGTCTCTTTTTTACCATGCGCATTTTTATTCATTTCTATAAATATTATCGAATTAACTATACGATGTTAAGAGAGAAAGAAGAAAGAGGCAATATTGACCTGACCCTTGATAAGTCGACACGTTTACTATCACCAAGGGATACGCGTATAATAAAATTGAAGCAAACCAGAACTGTTCTATCAACCGTTACGGAGCCAAGCACTATCCCTTGTAGGGACAAGAATTTTTTATCACGTTTCACGCTATTATCGTTTCGGCCTCTATTTTCCCTCAAGAACGGAGTTAGTCCTTTCCCCGAGTAGACTTCTTGCAAATTTACACGTATAGAGTGTGTCACTCCACCCCCGATACATATTTCTATCATTATTTATGAGAGAAAAAAATATATATATTACACGTTCATGATAATATCGAAAATTAGCAATTTATTTAAAAAAATTTAAAGCTCGATTAAATAACTTTCAAATATATAAATATGTAGAAACAATTGGAGAGGAAAATGTTTAAAAATTTGCCCATAAAAAAATACAAACAACTGCGTTGTAACTATAATTTCACTGATAATTAATATTTTATTTTATATACAGTTAATAGAGTTGCATACTTTTATATTCTGTAAAATAAAATTTATATTTCTTTTCTTTTCTTTTTGTAAACAAGGTTCTTGCTCATTTGATCTTTTTTCTAATTACTTACTTCCTTGACTAATTTGAATTGTAATTTATGTGAATGTTAATAGCTTGTCACATAACTATATATAGCGATGTAGATTAAGGAAACGCGGCGAAGCGTATCGCAATAAATCACATAAAATCGCGAATTTAGTTCTGTAATTTTAAAGTTTCGCAGTAATGCGAAATCTAGATGATGGATTATTTCTATAAGACGATAAATTTTTCAAACTCTTGCTTGACTGGAAATCGGTGATGTACTTCTGCTTTTGTAGTCAATTTCAACAAATTTGTTATATGATTATATTCCCGTGCAAGTATTTGTGAAACAACGAAGCTACATGATTAAATACCGGAAAACAAAATAATTTTTTATGAGTATGAATATTTTTCATTTTTTATAACAAGACAAAAATCAATTTTTTTTAATTGCATACGTTGGTTTGCATCTTGAAAAATGTTTTGTATTTTTATTAATTTAATTTTAATTTATTGTTTATTATTATATATAAATATTAATTAAATTTTTCTCTTAATCCTATAAATCATTTTAATATGAGATAAGTTTAAAACAAATCAAGAATGTATAATATTCCAAATAACCGTAAAATAAAATAAATTTTAGAATAATTATATACATTATTTCGTTTTTCGAAGATATGATTATTTAAAATAAAGAGAAAATGCATTTTCTACATTTTTGGGCATTCCGCAAATAATTAACCACGTCCATTCTAATTCCTGTTGATAGAACATATATTATTATTTTATGATTAAGTCCGCACTTCTGATTGTGAGATATAAGCCATACACAACATTGCTTCCTCATAATTTATTTAAACCCTGTTGCATCCACCACACGTGCGGAAGTTACGGCCAACAAAGATGAATTAAGCAGCAAATATCGTTTAGGTTCGACGAATTTATGCCAGCAGCAATCATTATGCAGCGTTGTAACCAGGAGGTAACGTACGGTATTATTATATGCAAGGATGTTAGGTCGGATACGTTGTGAATGCCTGCGGGATATCGTCGGCAATATCGACATATCTGAATCGCGTCTATACCTAGATATTTCCAGGATATACCAGATTATGTTACCTCCCTGTTGCCAGGCTGTATGCTGCAATATCCTGAGATTCCGGCATGTTCATGTGAGAAAATAGAAATCACGAATGTATGTATGGAGATTGAAATGTTCTTTAGGAATAATAATAAATATTATCTATTTATAAATTAATTATATATGCACACATGTACGTATTATTATGCACATTATGTATAATATCTGACGTTAATTTTTCTTGTGAAAAAAAGAAAATTAAATTGTAGTGTCAATCTCTAAACGTTTAAATTTCCTATGAAAAGTTTATAATTTAATTGTGATAGTATGTTAATATTCTCGGGCGTTCAATAATTACGGATTTTTTATCGTTTTATTCATTGATATCATCGTCTCGACAACTGCATTATACTGATCTAGTGATTATAATGCACGAGTGCAGGATCCTAAAAAAGTAATCCCAAGCCAGACGGATCCCGCGCAGCATTCCACCCATAAATTATGTCCGAAGCAAAGATTCATGCGCGGTAAATGCAAAATACCAATATCCCTGGGAATCCGTGGAAAGTTACGTATATGGCGCAATAGCGAAGTTACGTCTTGTTAAGATGCTACAATGTTAACGCGATTGATGTGTTCTTAACGAAACGAGCCGTGAAGCAAGTTGAAGAAACTTTAAATAAGTTCGGAAGTCAAGATGCGTAGGCGAAGTTACGGTAGATTGAAGAA
This sequence comes from Tetramorium alpestre, assembly GCA_021460005.1. Lineage (NCBI taxonomy): Eukaryota > Metazoa > Arthropoda > Insecta > Hymenoptera > Formicidae > Tetramorium > Tetramorium alpestre. The sequence continues at coordinate 1,373,647 of JAJVSH010000002.1, forward strand.
AATTTAGTGCCTACTATAGACGCGGCATTAACTGCAACTTAGCCATCCCCGTTCTTCGAGTAGTCTGATTAAATTAATAAACGGATTACGTGCGTAACAGTAAGGTCGGCTAGCGTAAAATAGATACGCAATTTTCAGTTTATTTATATATCCGCGGTATATTTTAAGCATTTCAGGGATCGCTCTTACAAGATGTTCAGTGAAGTTTTTTAAATATTATAAAAAGCCTGTCAGCAATCAATATCCGATATTATTGCAACAAAGGTTGCATTGCGATCGTTGTCAAGTGTGAAAAGGTTAAAGGAACACGTATTGCTCTTTGAAGAAAAGTTTCTATTGGAAAGAAGGAAATGGAAGTTAATTTATTTATCGTTCTTTAGCAGCATTGACGATTCTTTGCAACTTTGTCATTGCTATCGTAAGCTATTTAGAAGCAGTATAAAATATAAAAAAACCGGAAACTACATTTCTCTGATGTATGAGAATTTTATTTTTTTATTTCTTAATGCGATCTAAAATTCATGCCTTGTGATATATAAAAATTTATTATAATATTGTGAATATTATTTTTTCGAATATTTCGAATCTTTTTACACATACATACAGAATATTTTTAAAATTAAAACTCATTAATTAAAATACATTTAATGAGACATACAGAACAATCTCGTAAAAATGTTACTTTAAAATTATCTTTGAGTTTATCATAAATTAATTACATATAAATTAATTACATATAAATTTATGTAAATGGGAAATGTATTTTTTTTATTTAGATGAAAAATAGATAATTTTTTGGAGGAAATTTTATATTAAATGGAATACTGCAAAAATTAATTTATTTAATGCCATTCATGCTTATACACGTACTTAAGGAATGTAAAGTAGTATGCAAATCTCTTATTTCTAAGTAAGAACATACTTCGGGAAATCATATAAGGCGAACAGAATATTATTTATTATTTTGAAGCTGAATTCACAATTGTTTTCAAAATTCTTTTAAGAAATCTGCAAAATAATATTATAAAAGAAATCTGAATCTTGAAAAGGAATCTTGACAACAATGTATCATACAGGAAAACTATTTCAGATTAATTAATGCTTTATCATTGCGCGATATCTATATGGTACTCATCTGTCTTTCGCTCGGTATACAAAAACCGTCTAATCTATTTCTTCTGTCAGCGCGGCGTATTCTACATTAATAAATGCCATCCGTTTGAAACGGAGTATATTTGCTGAGCAGACATTTAACACGTCGTCATTAGCCAGTTGCACCAGTCTTCAGCTTTTCCCAGTTCCAACGATCACGTCCCTATCACTCCGCAACTGGTTAGCGAAATAGCTTTTTCTGCAATACTAGTAAATAATTCATATACGACGACATTACCATTTCACGGAACTTTATGATTGTTCTATCTATCATCGTATTGCGAAGACAAGGAACGTTCTACGAAGAGAAAACAAAATCACCCTTCGTGCTAAATTATACGGACTTGTCCTCCGGATGGAGTTAGTACGTATTATGTTCATGGAAATTCCGTCCGACAAATGCAATTTTCTATGGTTGATAGGGTTGTAATGTATACACGTGCATACATGCGTATAAACTTGCATGCAAAATATGCACTTTGTCAACGTCTCCTAAATCGAAAAATGAAATTTAACGGCAATCTGTTAAATTATGCATCTAAATATGTATTTAATTCGACTAAATAAATAATTATTCCGTTTATACGGCAGCAGAGGGAATCTATTATACAAGGTGTTTGTAAACTCACTGCTAAAATTAGTACAGTGATTTTAGCACATGAAAATAAATCGAAAATGTCTAATTCTCCTCCATCATTCCGAAATTGTTTGCATTTGAACGTATTTCACATTTTTATTACACATTATTTGTTTTTATGTGCTATAAACCAATGCTAATTTTAGCACTGAGTTTCACAAACACTCTGTATATCCAGTTGAAACAATGTAAGTAATTAATAGTAATATATAATTATTACATAATTTGGCAGTGACTTCTCTCGATTAGAAACAGATTAATGACACGATAATGATTGTACCTGTTTTTATTCTCATTCAATTATAAATTTAATTACTATTTAATTACTATTAATTCTATTTAATTACTATTAATTCAATTATTATTAATTATATTAAAAGCATTATGATAATTATATTAAATTATATTTTTTAATTGGAAATTATCCACCTACAAATTATTTGTTTAGTTTGTTTAGTTTGTAACTAATTTAATCTTGATTTACACATAGCTAACTGCTTACATTAATCTAGCTTTGACATGTTTGTAAGGGCTCATGTAAATTCCCTGTAGCATAGTTACTTATACGTGCATGTATTATCTCACTGTGTGCCTCAGCGGACATTGCCCTAAGGTATAATAAAATCTCTCTCTCTCTCTCTCTTTCTCCCTCCACGTCTTTCACACACATACATATCTTTCTCAGCTATATTATGTATAGTCACGCACGTAAGGGCATCGTCCTATATACGTAAGTTTTTGGATGCCTTCTGCCTAATGGCTCTATAAAGTGCAAATTTCGAGGTCGCGGTAAGAAACGACCGGTATGTCCATAAATTCAGACATTTCTCACCGACACTATTTTAAATCTTACTAAAATATCACGGCGCGATTTATTCGTCCGTCGAGCGATAAAATTTCGAACGAATGGTAAAGCGAGATTATATTGTGCGCTATATCAGTGATCCCGCGACAAGTAATATCCGAAATATAGTTGAGAGAGAGAGAGAGAGAGAGAGAGAAATCAAAAGAAAGAAGTTATCCGAACTAATAACGGAGAGTCCCTTCGTATCTACAAAGGAAGCATATAAAGAATTATAAAAATGTAGAATTATGGAGATGTGGAAAACTACACAAAAAGTTTTTTCTCGGAGTTACAAGCTTTTCCACGCGTCTGAAAATTTTACCAGGAAACGAGTGAACAGGCAGCTAAAATTGCATGCATCCGGTTATGCGCTGGCTTTTACCGCTGAAATTTTCCAAAACCCACAAAGACTTGTGAAAAAGACCTCGGAAAAGGAAAATTTCCTCACGACACACACCCACGTGTGTTCGCACGTGCACATAAGTTCGTATGCTTCCCTACTAAGTGAATACTTCTCCGCGCGAAATCGGTTAATCGCGAATTCATAACTCAGCTCATTCATCTAATTTGATCCCGTCGGAGTTCCTATGTTGCCTAGTTAATTCGCGTTACTCGTTTATTTCTTACATTTTTCAATGTCGATATTCCCCGCGAGAACGTTGAAGACGGATGTATGCTAATGGATTGTGCGCCCTCCGCAATTTTTCTCGCAAGTGCGGCGAAGTCTGTGCAGAAGCAACCACCGGTAGCGGAAATGTCAAAAGTACAATGCCAAAAAAAAGAAATGAAATAGCATCTTCTATAAAGATAATGGCCAAAGTTTACTTTTCCTTTATTTGAAAAAACTCAAGTTCTTTCTTCCTGTAGGCTTGATATATCTCCTAAGAGCATCCTTCGAAAACGAGCTACGTGCACATTTGTGCAATGTAAAATGCGTGTCGCCTCCTTTCTACTGACATTATGTTGAATTATACAACAAATCTTGTAATACAAAAACAGAATTTCCGTACACATGTTTATGCAGACCTTCTTGTTATTTCAACAAAAGGAATTACTCGGCATGGAATTATTTACCGCCGCATGCACGTATTCTGTACGATACATACATTATCCGCAAATAACATGGAATGTATTCAAATAAATATTTTGTCCGTTGTTGTTCATGTTCTAGTTTCTGATAAAGATTTCTCTTGCTAATTCAGAAGGCGGGTAAATAATGTGCGCATTGTATTGTCCTGTTTATGCGACTGCGAGCGAATCTAAAATGTTTGGAGTGCATCAATTATTACGCCTTCAAAAAAGCAACGCTACGCGACAGGTGGAACAATCTCATCGTAGGAACAACGTAACGGGGTAACCGCGACAGGATGAAAAGTAAGGGGAAAAACAAGAACGACGGTAGTTTTGAATCGAGTTCACTGAATTAACGAGCGACGTTGCCTTTACAGACGCAAAGATAATACGCGCGGCCAAAGCCTCCGCGCACAAAAGTCGACCGGATCGATCCGCAGTGTTTTAATCAAGCGCACCGTAAAAACACGAGAGCGAGAGCGCGTGCTCGGCTTTGTCGCGTTGTCGCGCGAATCACTTATTGTTGGAAATCCTCCTGGGTCACGTTACGCAAACCACGTTAAAGTTAGGCTTCGTATTTTCCCGGCCTCGAAGATACCATAGTCATTTCCTGTACGCGCGCGCGATTGAAAGTTAGTTTAAACACCTCGCGAGGGTAATCCTGTTGCACGTAAGGGAAATCCACGAGCGTGAAACGCGCAAAATTTTGTCGGTACGTAACCGGAAAAGTAGCTTGTCGCTCTCCCGGAGAACTTGCGTGCTAACGTCTTATAACTCTCCGTCTCCCGATGGCACAATCGTGAGACTACGTCTAACCGGATGAATCCTAATTGGTCTGAAAAAGTTTCACCAACTTAATTTCAGCCCTCTAAATTAATTAACCAGTTAAGTTCTTTCAAAAGATTTTTTTTATGATCGCGTAGTGACATAGTATCAGAGAAGTATCGCGATATACCCAACTATAAATTCAAATTTTAAATATGACCCTCAATATTTTTTTTATGTTTTGAAATATATTTTTTTATGCATACGCGCACAAAAGAAAAAATAATATAATAAACATGCCGAGCGAAAAAATAGAATATCTAAAAAATCTAATTTTTGTCACGGAAGTTATATTTTTTTCTCTGAGATTAAATTTACAACATAATTATATAATACAGCTGCATGATTTATGTTATTTTTTTTTCTATTTTGCATCTTTCTCTCTCTTTTAATTTTTGATAAAAATCTAATTTTTTTTCTCGACATTAAGATCGGATTCGCTCGTAAGATACACTTTTGTATGAGCAGTTTTTTTTTTAACAGGCTTAAGAAAGCTCCATGCTACCATTTTAAAGCGTAAAGTGAAGGAAATAGTGTTGCTCGCCAAGACTGCGGCCCGTATAAAACAGAGCGAGTTGTATGTTCACAAACAGCACACCTTCCTTTGTGCAACGACTTGGGGAGGAAAAGAAGTGGCGTACAATGCCTTTCTCGTCGCAGCGAAAATTCATAGAAGTTGGCATTGTTGCCTTGACTTGCGGCCTTTGCGAATTTTTATATGGGGAAAAAAAAGGCGTTTGTGCGGTGAGCGCATTACAATGTGACGTGATCCTCAATAAAGATGATACACGTTATTACACGCCCAACAAGATCATACATTTATGTTGAAATGCGAATTCAACCCCTATGGTCGTACATCGTAAAGTATAATAAATAAAGATGATATGTATGCGAGTCGGATTTTCTGGAAAAATTTATTCATGCAGAAAGTTGCAAGACGTCGCGCCTTTGCAGCGTCACATATTCCGCGTAAAATTTAGCATCGACTATGTTTCCGTAGCAAGAATGTGATGAAAAATGTTACATCTCTGTAGATTTTAATCTTAAATTTAATTGATGAATGGGAAATGACCTTTTGCGTGGATTACGCAGACCAGGAAAGACTATGTAATGTAAGGAAGATTGCTTGCTTTTATAAACGCAAGTAAAAGAATTGCTATACCTATATATTCATATGTAATAACGAAATGAAAAAAGCAAAACAAATGAAAATGGATACTTATGTATGTATGTACATACATATGTAGATATACAATCTTCTTTATACTACTATACCTCTTTGATAAAATTGATAATGTCGCTAGAGAGAGCACATTTCTTTAATCCTTCAAAAACGATTCGTAATTCGAGTTTCTTCAAGGATGTCGAGAACTATTGTATGCGCTTGCCTCATTTGGACATTCGTCCTCACTTATCTTAATAACGCCGCAAGGAAGCACGATAAAGGTCATTTGCGAATCAGAAAGAATGTAATGCAGAACGAAAGTATAAAAATATGAATAATGTTCGCGGCGCCGACGCCGCATCGTTTCGCATTCCCGCTGTTGCAATTTACGAGCGACCAGGGATAAACTGCGTATCAGCGAGCATCGTATTTTCCAGTAAATTTCTGGGTGTTCGGCGGGTGGAAGGGGAGGGGGGATGATGTGCATTTCAAGGTGAATCAGCACAATTCTTGAAAGACGAGAGTGAATTGCGTGGCTGCTTGACTCGCGCATCATGATCGCGGCACGGAATGGCGATAACACCGGCCGATAACGTGCGATATTGCCNCGCGTTGCGCATAACGTACGTACGTAGGACGGCAGGGTATATCTTTACGGTGGGCGAAATCTAGGGTCGTGATTACAAGTCGTGCTCGCACGCAGCGACGTAACGAGGGGATGAATTGACTCAGGCTGTCGTAACCCCCGGCTATTCCGCTGACATTTCGCGGCAGTAGTCGGACTTATATCCCGGATTTGTCCCTGAACCTACCAGCCTGGTAGGCAGTATCGAGACTGCTGGAAACACGAATGTTCAATATTTGAATAAAATGCGAAGCGCTAAAAGAGAATCGAGAGCACGGAACATTTAAATAGAAATGATAAAAGTGAGACATTCGACGCAATTTTCGAGAAATGAAGATTTGATTGAGCGGTGTGAGTTTGCACGTTAAAATTGCTGAGTCGCGTCGTGTCTATAACTCTTTAACATTTCATTTTATGATTGTCACCCATGTCCGCAATGACGCTTAGTAACATGATTTGCATTTCTTTTTTTATCGTTCCCATGGCTGCATCCTTTTGTCACTCAAAATGAAAAACTTTACAAATTAAATGTTTCTAAAAGAGACGACGTAATATATAATTCGAGCTATTTGATATCTCACATTTCTTTCTATTGCAAATCCATGTTCGATCGGAGAAATTATTTGATGTTTAAACAGTCAGTCTACATCGATTATTTTTCTTGTTACATATTTATCGATTCTCTCTAACAATAAGTGTTTTTGTAAGCGAATTGTATTCCGCGGGTACTTTGTATGCACTCGAAAAGCGCATTAACTTTTGCGCTCGATAATACGCAATGCGATTTCAGCGCGATTCGCGAACAGCCTCTTGAATTAATTGACGGAAGGATTCCGGGGCGCAGCGTATGGTAATGGAACAAACGCGTACTATTAAGGAAATGCGCACGGAAGGCGCTCGGAGGAAATTACTCTGATAAAAGGAGGGGGTGAACAGGTAACAGCAGAGCCATGTTCTATCATTCCCTCGGGATTACGTAAACAACCCTTGCGCCAACACGCGCACTCGAATTGGACACACCCTGCTCCCATGCCGTGGCATATCGCCCGAAATTTCGGACGTTGACCGTCCGTGTATCGTGTATGTGTGTGCGCGAGCAAATAAGACGCCCGCGGGGAACGTTGCCAAATTTACGACCCCGTAATTTCACATTCGTGAATGTGTACCGTCTCGTCACGTGAAATATGCGGACTCTAGCTACGCCGATACTAAAAACACAAATGTTATCCGATCATCATTCGTGAAGAATTAATTAATTTTTAGCATTTGAAAAATTTTTTTTTTTATTAAATTTCTTCCACGAGGATTTTCAAAGCTTGTATCTAATCAATGAAATATGCTTAACAAGTCATTGAGTTTGATTCAAAGAGTTCCATCTCTTTTGTTATATCTTTTCTTTGTTATACGTCTTGGACTTATTTTTGTTACGGAGAAAGATAAAGAGAGAACAAAACTTTAACTCAATCTGCTTTCGAGTTCACGTCTCGAATTAGACGTGCGCCACAAGTTAGTAACTTTACAGTACAAAGTCAACCCCAGAACTTCATTGTCCGGCCTCGTACACGTAGGACCTTCGGATGAGCTTGACGAAGTCCTCCATCTGATATACGCGAGAACGTTAATGTTCGGCGCAAAATCATTTTCATTGTCGCCAGATGAGTCTTGGTCTCTGAATAATGGACGAGCTAACGCTTCGCCGTCATCATCGACGCGTTGTCTGCCACACGAAATGGCGAGAATTCTGGACAATGGGAACCGGATGGAAATTCTACGACCCGAACAAAACGAAGCCACTTGTTACGCGTAATGCGATAGAAATTGTTTCCTCGACCGTGCCGTGCATCGTACCGTTCGCATGAATCTTGTGCGCAGACGATCGATATTGCGCTTATACTCGTGCAATCGACTGTGGTAAGGTCGAAAGACCTAAAAGGAAGCTCCTGTCATGGTAATTGATGGACAAACGTTCGACTCCGGGATACCGCGTATTGACTACCCGAGCATCCTCAAAGCGCACTCAGGCTATTGCACAACAGAGAAATATGTCTTACTACATTGCAAATGCGAGCTCTTCTTTCCGAAATCTATACACGTCAAACAATGACACGCTTTAATTAAATAATAAATGAAGGACATTCTTTCAACTAAGTAATAAACAGACAATAATCGCGAAACCTTTAGAAATATTTTTTTATGAGAATTTTTCGCGTACTTTTATAGAGAAAGATTATAATGTACATGATAAAACAACAAAGTATCTTACTGCATATTCTACTACTGCAAAGTATACAAAAAGACAAAGAGGTGAGGCACGATCGATATACGCATGGCGCAACAGTGGTTTGAAAAATTCACAGGAGACACGACATCGAGAAGGAAGGAAGCCACTGGAAACAACAGTCTCTGAAGACTACTGTTATCATACACTAAGAATAAAGTATTTATAAGAAGTTAACTTGAGATTGTAGACTTCTTATAGAAACACGATTAGTTTTGATTAAGGAATCTTAGCTATACTTCGTTTTTTCTACGAAAGATTGTAATTAATCGTAAAGTAACTTTGAATTTAAACTTTATATTTCATATTATTTGTTTTAAAGCACATTTTTATTTGGTTTTTTTATTTAACTTTTTATTAATATTTTTATTTAATTTTTTCACAAGCAATTTTCTGAGACTTATTTGCATATGAAAATATTACGTGTTACTTTCTCTTTTAATCTACTTAAGTGTCAATTTCATCAAAGTTTAATTTATCAAATAATTATGTGTTTTATAGTAAATTTGCATTAATGTTTGATATTTTTAGCCACTGTTTACGAATTTTATGAAATGCATCGAATTTTATTTTATCTTCTAGGAAGATATTTTTCATTTATCACTTAATCACACAAAAGTAACTAACTTATATTTGCGTGATGACCATAGCACAAAACTCATTGCAAACCGCAGTCAAACTTTCCTCGTTGTTGTTTCATTGTCGTTAAACCCATGAAACTATAACGCACGGGCACAATTTTGCGCCGTGAAACACGATTTTAGTAATTATAACTACACATTTAAACTTCATCGGTCGCTGCGACGGAAGTACATACGCTTGACGTCACGAGGGAAATAAGTCTACTACGCACGAGTATAGTTTTACGTGTCGCGACTTGATCGATACGACAAAAGATTGATTGTGAATCTCACATATACCTATCATACATCGAGCTACTTTTCGACGAATGCGATCGTCCAATTTTAAAAGATCGCATTCGAATGGAGCTCATTTAGGGGGAGGAAGCAATTAATTTAACACCTACCTAACTAGCAATTTCGCGTTAATCAAGTTTATGCAAGATCACCGTAGATATTTCCTCTACAATATGGAACTTGTACGTCGTCACCCACAATTGACGCGTTCAATCGAAGTTCTAGTTTGTTAACGCTAGTTTAACAGGTGTCCAACTTACGCGCGTCGTCTCTCCCGTGAACAAGCGGGCACCTTCGAACGGCGAGCGTTCGCAAAAGGCGAATCTTCCACGGAGAAGATTTCTCGAGCAAGTTGTGAACGGAGAATCCAAACTTCCGGCGAATTCGAGAGGTGTCACCGGATCCACCACCCGCGTCTTTCACTTCACTTTTCCCCGCGACATTCCCGAAGGAATGTGAGGAGGAAAAAAACGAAGGTGCTCACTTGCTCACTGGTAGTCCTCCAACTTGTTCGGGATCTTTCCCGAAGTCGACCGGTACTTTTTGGGTACTCGGATCAACAGATCGCGAACTGGACGGAACGATCGCGAACAGTCGATCTCACTCGAACATGATCCATATGTAAATTACAACTCGCGAATTACAACCAGTTGCACGACTGAGACACTGACCTCGCGACGATAACGGATCTCACGTATGTGACATCGGTGACATGTCGTGATACGTCTCTGACTGACCTGGTTTCCGGAGAGGATTCCCCTTCCTAGCTGACGAACGCGCGGGAACCGAGGCTCATGTCAAAAGTCAGTCGAACGACGAATAGCGGACCCGGCGGAGAATCGACTCTCTACGATGGGACCTCGCGATCCTCTGGGCTTCTGCCGCGCTCTGTGGCGTCGCGCGTACCTCAAGCTACGCGTATAATCAGCGGGGGGTGGGGGAGGGGAGGAAATACCGACGACGCCGACGCCAGCGTCGCCACGCACCTGCGCGCCTTGCTGGTAAACGCGCGCTAGCGAACGCGAACCCGGGACCACCGTCAACCGACCGGGACACCCGGAGCTTCTGTTCCAGCAACCCCTCTGTTGCAACAGCCCCTCCGTCCTTATCGCCACTTCGAGCGTCTTCCAGCGACAATGAAGTCGATGACTGGCCACCTGACGATTCTCTTGGCATTCGTCCAGCATAGATTTAAGCTTGTTGCAACTCCGGTAAAGTGTTACCTTTTTGAGGAAAATAAAGCAAGTACGAAACGATCGAGAAATTGTAGAAAAGATGGGTAAATTGCGGAAATTTCTTGCTCTGACAAAATTAAAATAAGAAATTGTTTGTCGATATTTTAATATTATGAGAATAAGTATTAAGTGATAATTTGATATATACCTACCTCTATATCAAGCTATCTGACATGAGCCAAATTATTACAACGTAATGAATAAGATATGAAAATTATTTGCTATTTTTTACTTTTAGAATTAATTTTTTTCGCTTCACTTTTTAAAAAGTTAATATTGAGCTATGGAGCCTCTCGTAACTTTTTAAAAACTACGAAATAAGAAAGAAAATAAGGATGAGAAATTTCGCGCACAAAGCGTGCATCCATCACCACTAGTTTAAGTAAAAAAGCCCACTCTAATCTCGTTATTGGAATCTTGCCAGGCCGCAACGCACAACTGACAAGTTGTAAGATTATGTACATATGTAGTACATGATTTTGTGTGTGTCGAAGATATAGTAGCATTTGAACAAGATGGTTTAAAGGTATACTATTTAACCAGTTAGTATTCAGAGACGTTCCACCACCTGTGTGTGTGTGTGTGTGTGTGTGTGTGTGTGTGTGTGTGTGTGTGTGTGTATAAAATAAGATATATATAAATATGCAATCACAAGGGTAGCTTCAATCTTAGAATCTTTTTAATGAGTTTTATTTGATTCGAGAAAAATTGAGAGAACGTTGAGATAATTTGATTATTCGGAGTAAGTAGTACGAATATAACACTTCTCCGACTAATAACTTGAAGTAGACATTCCGCTTAATAATGTCACTCTCAAGGCTATCTTTCCAATTAGAAATTAACATTTTGTCGAAGATATAGTAGCATTTGAACAAGATGGTTTAAAGGTATACTATTTAACCAGTTAGTATTCAGATACGTTCCACCACCTGAGTCTGTTCTTTGCTTTAACATTGCGGTGAATGTAACCTGATGCTGAACATATTATACCGTTAATATTTCAGCTATAACTTACTTTATGTAGAAACCTCTAGTTTCGTAGCTATAAAACGTTGAAATCGAAATTTCATGGGAGTAGAAGTCTCTTTCGTAAAGCCATTGTGCTCACAGACTCGTAAAGATCTCTTCGTCGAAACTTCACGAAATGGCGTGAGGGAATAATCGCATGTACGAAATATTTTCGTCTTATTTTCTTTTAGTGCTTAATATTACCGAGAATTTTGCGTGAAATTTTATGTCGCGCTTGCTCAATTGCTCGCATCGTGAAAATGTCGTGACTCGTAAGCTTTTTATGTGACATTAACTAAGTCTTGAGTGCTCAAACAGTTCTCAGGTAATAACTACTTCTAGTAATTGCCAGAAAATGTCTGATTTTGTGATTTGCCATAAATTTGTGCTTTTTATAAGTTCATAATGATAGATATTTTCGGAATTGTCACTTATCTGCTAACATTTGTAAGTTAATGTTACCGTCCTATTAAAATATTTGTTAAAACATTATAACAAATGTGTTAAATAGGTTAACACATTTTTTATGTGTCACTGATACTAAAATATACCCCGTTTGATACTTATAACGTCATCACTCGACTTTGTTATAATTCCGGCTATAATTCTCAGATTGAAATCGATAATGTCGTTGAATCATTCATTTCGTTCCGCTTTGTTCTGCTAAGAACCTCGGTGTTAGCTTACAAAGAAAAGGTTTTCTTTGTACAAAAGAAAGAGTGGAGATTTATGTTGACTGAATATCCTATGAATTTAATTTGGGAGATGGTTGTTATTCTTATTCAGATACATTGTACATTTTCTGCTCTCTTATAAGATGTATATACATACGTAGATATATGTATATACAGTTTGGAATAGATGTGCATATACCATACAATATCTATATGTACATTTATATGTGCAAATGTTCAATGATACATTGAATGTCGGTATGAACGGAGAGTATTGAACGTAGAGTAAAGAATAGAATTCCAGTTTTATATACACACACACACACACACACACACACACACACACACACACACACACACACA
>JAJVSH010000002.1:1387068-1531645 GCA_021460005.1 Tetramorium alpestre
ATATATACAGTTTTTATATTATTGATAGCGTGAAACTTTCGACGAAGATAACTTCTTGTCTTAAGAAACAATTATAGAAATCATAACTGAATTGTAAATGACAAATATTCATTATTCAGATTGTCTAAACATATTTGAACTGAATAATATGATCCACTTAACACATTATAACCGATAAACCGATACAGACGACTTGAGAATTTGATTTATTATCTGAATAAATAACTAATCGCCTTAGGATTTTTAGGACACATTAAAACATTTAGGACGTTATTTTAAAAAAAGCAGCAAATCTTATTTTATTTTTCTTTTCATAGAGATGTTCTATATTATGATAGTTTTATGGAATTTTATACTTTCTTTTTACCAACATTACAAAAACACACAAAAACATTATCAAAATTTACAATCAATTTTTATGAGCATTGCACGAGTTAAGCTTTTATTCATTAAGTTTTTCAAAATAGAAATTACGTTTTAAACTGGCTTAATACAATTTATTGTAACAAGGCAGACATATCAAATAATTTATGCATCTCGAAAAAGAAAGCATTATTTAATGACTATAAATGATATGAATTATATAAAGTAATATATATATTTGTGTCAGATAATATTGGATTATACGTAATAATAATTTGTATGTCAGTGTAGAGAAAAAGAGAGAGAGAGGACGAATACGTGTATGTGTGTGGACATTTTATATTTTAACGAATCGATCGATGCAAAATTTTCATGTTAATAGATGCACCGGATCAAACGACTCGTAGCCGGAGTTAAATCTGTAAAACCGATCTTTATCCGCGCTTTATACGTGCTGAATATATGTATTCCAAAATAAATTTTAAATCTTTCGAATATCGTGTATTATTGTTAATATTTTGTCGTTTAGATGCGCATAGCAGTATTATAACATTTATAACATTATATTATTTATCATTTAAATCTTTTAACGCGTCCCTTTTTTATGCTAATTATTTATGAATGTTTTTAGGATGGCATAAATTCTTTCTATAACATTATTACAAACAGAAATTAGAATCTTAAACATAATTTAGTATGACAACACTCTATCGGAAGACATGGAAAACTCTGTTGAAGGCGCAAAATTCTTACTTGTATACTTTTGCAATGGAGTCTTAAATTAAAAATTTCTCCTAAGTTACAGTCCACTTAAAAATATTTGAAAGACAACATTTCATCGAAACTAAATATCCGCAGAGCTTAATTAATATAAACTCTTCAATTCATTATACCTAATAGCTTCGTAGAAATCTATTACTGAAACCATCAACAAAAATGTTTTGATAAAAGAGTAACAAGATAACGGAACAACAACTTTTTTTTTTAATTCAACCTAATGTCTGTAATAAAAGCCCTCCTGCATTCGACGGATCTGAAATACTCTTTATGAAAAATATTAATTCCAATTACATTGCTGACATGCCGAATGTTACGAATGTATCGAAGAATTAGCATTTTACACCCACGGCAGCAGCTGCGGCTAAATTGCCAACCGTAAACATATCGGTTAGCGTCATTAATGGTCAGGGCATATACGCACACGCGTTTGCTAATCGACGTCGAGCGGGAGAAAAGAGCCGAAGAGCGAAGAGGGTGAACGAGCAACAACGAGCGCCACCAGCAACTGGGTCAATACTGCCACTCCTGTCTTACGTTCACTTCCATCTCTAGCCACTTCGCTTCCTCTTACCTCTTTATTTTCGCGAATATGAGAAACGAATAGAAAAATACGGGCATGATAATTATGCGTGCGAAATACACGACGAACTAAACATATCTATCGCAAACTTTTTGAACAGGATTTTTAATTAGAAATATTTGTTGTCAGAAGTCATTATACTGCTACAAAGATCAAGGTAAACGCAACTAAATTTTGCAGATGGCATTATTAATCTTTTGACTGCAATAGTTAAAATATCTTTCTTGGTATTGCCTATTAATAAGATAAAAATGCGATTACGATTCATCACTTTGATTTGCCATCTTTGTTATTTTAAATGTTATATAATTATAAAAATAATGTTATAAAGCAATATGTATATTATAACAAAGAGAAGCTTAATGGACTACTTATGTAATTTTCATTTGCTTTTACGGTATATTTCTCAACTAGTATATTTTTTAACTGACATATATGTATATACATAGTTTGTAGCTAAAAGGTTTAAGCAACAGGATATGAGAGAAGAAATGATGTCGGAAATTTAAACGTGAAAGCGGACTAGTAGCCGCACGTATCACGCATGATGCAGTATAATATGCTATATTTCAGCTCGTAAAAGACCATATCCTGCGAACGAGATATAAAATATCACAATAAATCATACATGATTCGCGTCTATTTTTAATAATATAATAAATATCACACCATCAAACTATTGGATTAATATTTATAGATAAATAAAAATTGTGAAAAAATGATAAACTATCAAATATAAACAACAAACGAACAGAAGAGCCAATGTCAGTTGTTAGTGCACAAAATCGTGCATTTAAAATAAATAAACCAAAAAAATCCAATAAACCAATTTTCAGCCTTGTTTATCTGTTTATTTTGAATGACTTTGCAGTCATTAGCAACTACTATTGGCTTTTTGGCTACTTTAATATTTATATTTTATAAATAAATAGTTTTTATAATTTTTTTCCTGTGAAATAAAAGCAAATTACAAAGAGATTTTGGAGCGAAAATGAAAGTAAACATATAAAATAAAACGATTCTTCGATCGGATAGAAATAGACTTGCGAATATAATGAACTTTACAAATTTCTCGACAATTTGAGAAACCGAGATATTCCGAAAGGACTTTATGCAATTAGAATAATTGTAACAGGCGCTAGAAAAGAAACGAAACGACAAAGTTTCCCCCGAATCCTCTCGAAATCTCTGCAATTCGAGATCGCGGCGAAACTGCAGCAGTCGTCGAGAGGAAACCAACGCTCCTCCATCATGAACAGGATGCACGTAATATCTTTTCAGGGTGTGTAACCCAGGCGTCGCGACGATGAAAAACGGAAGAGCCGCGGGTGTAAAGGGGCTGGAAAAAGGGTGAGGCGCCGCCGGCGTCTCTCGGATGAAATTCAAGGAAGAGGAAGCGTAAGTGACTAGCCAAGCGAGACTTTCCTGTTATACTATCTTCGGGTTCTTAACCACGCGAAGGAAACCGCGGTATTCCGCTTCCGATATTCGGCACATTTTGACGTTTCTGACTGCTCACTGCAATAAAACGAGAAATTCCGTTCTAGTATCCATGCCTCATTGAGGAGCGAGTGACCCAAAAACGTCGAAGCCAAATTTAGAGAGTTTAACCATTAAACAGGAAATGAGAAACTTTTCGGAAAGCACAAATGATAAGATTAACGTGAAACTTTTTTTATGGAAATTATCCTTCATCTATGTAGCAATATTTTTCGAGCGTTAATTATAGTTTATAATAAAAAAATTAAATATTTCATTTACTTTGTTCTTCAAACATGCATCAAAATTTTCTTTTAATATACATTGTTTGTTATCACGGCGACATTTGCTCGTAATTCCGTCGTTGTAATTCGTCGTTGTTCTTTTTTTATCTTCTTATAAAAGCATGTTATCTTCATTTAAATACTTATCCGATAGAAAGCAGGCAAGTTCTGTTACTTGCTGTTAATGCAGTGCGAGAGGATTTCTTGAAAGCAACGAGTAATCTTTATCACCTTACCCATGTCGCCCTTTCCCTTTTTTTTGTTGCTAACGGATTACCCAGAGTTTCTATGAGAAAGCGAATCGCCATAAAATAAATATTTATGAAAGACAAATCTGAGCTGCATGCTCGCTTACTAATTAGTATTACTTGGTCGTAATTATATATTTATAACTTTTAATAACTCATGCATTATAATCTAAAAATAAGCATTTTTACTTTTCAAAAAACAAAGTAATTTATTTTTATACAATAATATATTTTTTCACAGTCTTTTCAACGGGTTAAATATTGGTATTGAACATGAAATGTCGAATATTGCTCAGTTCATCCAATAAAATATAGGAAAAAAATTACTTTTGGCGTAACGTTTTCTATGTTCTGAATTATATTTCTGCTTGAAAAATTATTCCATTTGATTTATATTTTTTTTCGAAAGTTGTCGAGTTTAACAGTTTCATTCTGTTAATACTATCAATGAATCTATATTATATGTAATGAAATAAAAACATTTTCTATTTAAAAAGTACATATTTTAAAATTAATAGCCAGATTTTTAATATTTATAAATAATAGACATTAACAAAATTTCATAAACTTTTAAAGACTATATTAGCCTTCATTTTTCTATTTAATGCAAATGAAGGATATTTTTAATGCAAAATAATTCGAGATAACGTGAATTTTCCGCTGTTTTATATTTTGACGTATTGGAAAAACGAAGGAGACAGAATAAAGAATCCGGCCTATCTCGACGCCTTAAAACTAGAGTACTCGTTGCATCGGGAAAGGCCAAGTTTCGAAACTTGATGCGACGTGAGACGTTGAACAAACTTCTTTAAGGTTTCGCTCTTGCGTGCAACACGAATATATATAAAGATATCAGATTTCTGCATGAAGTATGCACAGCAGTTTGCAATACACGAACCCAACGCACGCCTAGGTACGAAAAACGCGATGCGTGATGCACGTGAAATTCTTTTAATTCATATTCCCGTCGTGATTACGAAATCGCGTCATCTGATATGCTAGCCGAGTAATCGTTAAATGTAAGACTTTACACGGCTTACGACCGCGAAGAATTACGGAACCCCGTTCTCAATTACAGCCATGTACTGTTTGAAATGGTCGCCACGCAATTTTACATCCCATTGCAAAACGCGATGAAGCGTGTCATGCGAAAAATGAATGATATCTTTTTTAACGGAGCGTTTACATTATTAATTGCTCCGACGTTTTCGATTTGAAAGCGATCAGCTATGCACATACAATGAATCCGCTGCAAAATGTTTTCGCTCCCGCAGATCTTCGCGCGCCTGAAATTTAACTTTGATTGTTAAATAATTACACCGCGAAAGTAATGTTATAGCAGCAAAATTACAGCGAAATGCAATAAACATCGTGAATTCAATTCATCGGTACCAAAAAACCGAGAAACCAATGTTTTCCTAAAAATTATCGAAGAATGATACAACGATGAAAATGTAATTATGTTTGGCAATTGAAAGGCATAATGAAAGCGATCGATATAAATTTCAATTTTTTTATATTAGTCTTCAAAATGTATCCTGTGCAAATATCGCTGCATTATGTCGCTGCAGTAATTTAAACACGAAAAAATTTATCTTTTAATTGGAACTGGTTTTAATAAAATAATTTTGATAAATTCTAATTTTTATTGGATAATTGCTGCAGATATTTTTATTAACAAATCAAATTATAATTTTGATTTGTTAATTCTAGTAATAAATTTGATCTATGAAAAGTAAACGTTACACATTGTTCGCTTCAGTTGCGATCGATAACCCATCGAAAAGTATCTATAAGTTTTTAATGCGAATTTTCTCCGATTTAGGACATTCTACGTTATGATATATTGAATAAACTATTTTACTCGTTACATCTGAAATTTTTAATACAATATAAATAAATTACAATATATATAAATTTTTAATGTGAAATTTAGATTTCACTTTATTAAAAATCTCGTAAAAATTCTCATATTTATATCTTGTTATACATATGCCTCTTTTAATTATCATAAAATATTGAAAACATGAAATCTTATGTAAATATACAGTAATGATGTGAAACGATTATTATTGTATTATTAAATTAAATTAAGGAAATGATATTTTCTATCTTTGAGCGAGAAACATAAGATGTTCACTGAAAATACAAGTTATTACTTTTGAACATTAATTCTATTATCTCTTCAACTGTAAAGTTTATTTCGCAATGAACATAGACGCGAGTTATAGGAAAACTTTCCGTTATTGATGGTTAAAAGCGATAAATTACATGAAGTCTTTGGGGCTGGTTAATATTGCAGACTCCAGATCAATAAGTACATTCAATTGCTAGTCATATTATAGGTACTTGATATATTCTCTTTGTAATGTATAATTGCATTATAGGTCAAATGGAAGTATATGCGTTTTATAAGTAATATTGTTCCAATTAGAAGACATTTACTTTTTCCGCTTCGCGGTTATAAGATCACTTTTTGCTCCGGTTAGAAAATCATCCCCTTTTTTGAAACAAGAGCATCACCTTTTGCCCTAGTTAGAAAATTACCCCTTTTTTTCTGGAACCAGCGCGTCTCTACTTTTAGCTGTTGTCAAAAACTAAAATACGCGATTTCATAAAATATTATCTCTATCTCATTCTTTACGAATTGCTGGAACAATTTTTGAAAAGTGATTCAGTTTGCACTTCTATCAGTGATTTTGTAACCAGAAAACACTGTATTTATTATGATAATATTCAAAATTTTCATCTCATCGCTTCTGTGATAATATGTAATTAAATAATTAATACATAAATGCATAAAGATATAACAGTAATAAACAAATATAATATAACATAAGCTATATATATGTATAAAATATATGCTAAATCAATTTACAGGGATTAAAAGTGGATCGAAACTATATGAAATATGGAAATTAACTGACACTTTCTCTTTCGTATATTTTCAAATAGACGACCAAAATTAAGATATTCGTAAATATCGACAATACACACTAGCTACTGACATTATCGATTATTTGACATGTAGCGAGGTTGTTGCATGCAACTCTTGAGTACAAACAGAGTGGCCTTTCGGCCCGCTCACAAAACTAAAATCTACAGTGTTTGATCTCGAACTTTCGCGTGTTGTAACGATCGTTAGTCGATATAAGTAGCCACCGTTATTAAACGATCCCCTGAGAAATGAAGTGTTATCTCGTGCAAGGTAATCTAAAAAGAACTCCGTGAAACAATAATTGTTCTTCGAGATAAAAATAATCGCACGGTCTTTACATGGACCGTGATGCTTTCTTATTTTTTCTTTTTATAGTAATTATATGGTAGTCTCTCAATAAAACAACGCGAAATTTTTAAATGCTAAAACGTGAATTATCGAACTTAAGTTTAAGAGAATTTAAAAATAGTTCATTAATGTTTTCTGTTCTTATTAGAGAGAGAGAGAGAGAGAGGGGGGAGAGAGAGGGAGAGAGTTCCAAATGATTCATGGATTATTTTAAATGCAACGCATTTAATATAATGTAGAAAAAATATAATGATTCTTAAGCTATGAGAATTTAAAACTAGAATGCAAAAGTGGTCTGAGATGTCGAAATAAAGCGTGAGTCAGTTACAATCATCCGCAGAATAAATCTTCGTTATATGGAAAAGTCTTTTGAAGCAAGCTTATCTCTTCCTTAAGTCCATTCTGGCTTCCACTTGCATACTTCTCACATCCGTGAATACAGGAAAATTTTTGAAGTCCCAGAAAGTTTTCAAGCTGTGAAATGTTATGAACAGTAAGGTGCTCGAATAAAAGGAAATGCAATACGTGAAGAGTTTTTCTCCGCACGAGTTCCTTGCATAAATCTAAATATACATAAATATGAAAAATATTGAAGTATTTATGCATCTTCAATCTATTAACTACTATCCATTAAGAAATGCAAAATGTAGATGAAAATTGAAAAGTTTTTAACTGTAATATAGAAAATTCTATGTAATGTATATCTTTTCTTTTTATAATAAGGCAAGCAATAATTTCTAAAATGTTCCGCATAAGAAAGCTCGGTGGTTTTCATATCTTCTTTCATTTTCTCAGTCGTTAATAATTATATTCTGAATTGATCATTTTATGCAATATAAGCTCGTAAATAATTTTTATAACGTAGCATATAATATTCCATTGTTAGAGAAGAAGATGCATTTCAGAGTAAATATAATTGCATTTCTGATGAATTATGCATAAGCTACGGTGATAAAGTAAAGAAACCGATCGATGGTATAATATTATACGACCGAAGGCATCTCTCTGATAATATGATAAATAACAATAACGTTAAAAACGATCTTTAAAGCATTATGTGCAAAATGATAAATCTTCAACATTAAATGCAGAGTGTGCCAATACTAGCCAACGGAATATAATGTGAAAACGTTACTTTTTGATAAGTAATAACATAACTTCTTGAAATTACTTTAACATAATTTGCAGAAACTTTTGGGAATTTACATAAATATATGCGTGTATGAAAGTAAAATATTTCGAAAAGTTATGAAAGGCGTTGCAAGCCAGATTTATAATAGTTACCTACAACTCGCCACGAGAGTTTATCCGTGGTAATTTTTTAAGTGCACTTTAGCTTCTTATATACTCTTGCATTTTAAAATACTGTTCTACTCATAAGCATGAGAAGTTGTTGAATATATCAAGGCAAATTTAAAGGTTCATTTATTGCAATTTTGTAATAATTATAGAAATAGGACTGCGAATATTTTAAAACAAAAGACAAAATATTTCGAATTTAGGTTGAAAGAACTGTGTCACATTTTAGTTTTCAGATATTTATTGATTTTCGCTTACATACAATGTATTTGATCACAACAAATTTTGTATATAATTTTACACAGACTTTTATCTGGTTACATTTATATAAATCTAAAATGATTTGTAGCAAAATATACGTAATCAAAAGTTACTTTATATAAATCTAAAATGATTTGTAGCAAAATATACGTAATCAAAAGTTACTTTTTGTTTCAGTTATTTTTACTCTTATTTTGCATTGGTTTTCTTTTTTACTTCTCTCGTATTCGTTGATTTATGATATTTTTAATTAATAGCAAATACATATTTTTTATTGAAAAAAATATAAAGAAAGATTTTTTTTCTTTACGTTGCCTCTATTGCATTTATAATTGCATTACGATAGCTAAGAAAACTTATATTGCACAAATATAAAAAGTAATGCTTTTAAGAATTAAATTCCTCTTAGACGTAAGAATTTATATTTTCTATAATAAGACGAAGGATAAGACGAAGAGCTCTCTTAATTTCATTAGAAGAGAAATATATGCATGTAAGGGACGTCGTCATAGTAACACGTTGCGGCCTCACGTCCTAAAGTAGCATCACGTTGCTTAAAGGTTCTTAAGCCTTGTGTTTTACTATCAATACCGTCGCGAGGAAGCGGAGATCGTGTTCAATGAGTAGACCATCCGAAACCAGTGACGAAACACAGGATAATGCTTCAACATGACACCTGTGTATTTAGCAAGTGTCATTAATTGCTCGTTAAACTATGTTACACAAAGTCTGTCTGGAATAAATACCTGTATATCATAGCGATATTTTTCGTAAATGAAGGAGAAAGAAAGTGAAATTAAAAAACACTACTTATATACACACAAAAAACTCAAAACTCGGAAAAATATCCCAAATTTCTCTGTTTTTTTTCTATTTTAATTATATCTCAGTATTTATTATGTTTCTAGTGTAAAAATTGTTACGTGTTTTAATTATATTTCAAACAGTGTCTATTTCGATACTGTTAATACGGTAACAAGTCCGTTGATGCGTGGCTTTTTGATGTTTGTTTTGCACTATGCGTGTCGTTGGATATCTAAACTTGTTGTGCTATCATTCGCATAGTTGACAACTACTATTATACAACTACTACTATTATACACACTATAACAATACTCGAGTGAGTAAGTAGAGACGCGAGTTGCTTTTCGTTTCATCCCCCCGAAATATGATCAACAATTATCGCACAGTGTGATCAAGTTTCACAATTAAAGTTTTGTAAGCATTTTGTTGCATCAATTATTTATTAAATACGTGATCCGAAAGTTTCCAGTTCAAGAATATAAAAAAGTGATGAAATAAAATCATTTTTGTTTGTCCTGCTTTATTTTAATATAATTGTCAAAATTTTAAATTAATTTATCTATACCATTAAAGAAAATTCTACATTTTTGTTTTTGAAATGCGAAGATTATTTTTTTATCACGTGCCCTACAATTCCGATTCACCGATTATTTTTTATTTTCAAAATTAAAGATTTGTGCGAGAAAAATTTATCAATGATAAAGAAGTGAGCTTCATAATGTTAAGACTGGAAATTTTGGATTACTACATATATTCCATATTTATTTAAAATAGGCAACTTAAAAATAATCCGAAGTGATAAGGAATAGAAATTATTAATTGTTTATGATATTTTTCTCGTCCATAATTCTTTCTTTAACAATATTTAGAGTCTCATACTCTGAATTTTTTATCAATATAAATGTAATTTATCCATTTATACAATGAGAACACGAAATAACACAGAAGTATCAATCTCCGAAGCAAGCAATAAATTTTATGAAAAATAGATTTTTTTATTAATAATATATATATTTCATAAGATTTATACATTCGAAGTGTATTGCGTATAATATTTGAATTTCAGTTGTATAGTTTTAAGCGCTTGTCGCATTATTTTTTAAAACACGACTGCACCAAATCAACCATCAAATACGATTATTCCTAGCAATGTTATTCTGTCCGTGATTTATTAATTCTTCGATTGTGATAGACTCATAAATAATTATCAAGGTAACGGGCATTTATCGAAACAGTTTTCGGCATGATTTATTCATATAAAGCTGAGATCGGAGCGATAATGATGAGCGATAATATACCTAACAATATATTATCCTTCTGCTACAAGCGAAATGCATTCTTTAAACATTGATTTTCGAATTGAATTTTCTATCACGCTTTGCATTTTTCGACGTGTAAATCGCTCAACAATTTCGGACTAAGTGCGCGGAGTAATGTACAAACATCGCCATGGACAATCAAATTTACGAAACAAAGAAATATTCCGCATTTATTTTACAGGGTATTAAACATTTCGAAACGCGCGACTCGGCGTGTGATCTTGTCCTTTGCTTACGCAATGACCGAGCACGGACCGTTGCGTACATACACAAAGTCGTCGCGCTGTCATTCATACGCCAGCACTCGAGCGGGCTGGTAACACCGCGAGTTACTCCGCGTATCGCCTTGTCTCTCGAAACGCGATATCAAGCGTTATTACATTTTACGATTATTGCAATACATGAGTACTTGCTAACGCGGTCATTTTATGAGCGTATCGATATGATCGTTTCTTTAAATTAAAGTAAATGCACAATCTGATACGCGAAGCATCGGTTCCGATCGTTCAAATAACGAAGAGTGGCGATGTACATGAAAGTAATTTAACGTAAATTTTAATTTTGAGAATGCGTGCCGCACAATAGTCGTATTTTGACAATATGTTCGCGCGTAATGTAAATTACCTGCGTTTCCGCGAGTGCTGTGTCAGTGCAAGAGAGTGCCCCGGTGCAACCAGAGGACCTTTGAGAGAGGAGGAAAAGGCCAACAACTTCACTGCATCGATCGTTGAGTCGTAAACATCTTCAGTTTTATTTATAACGAAAGTTATATTAGATATGATATATACATGACACAATCGTGTCATGTTAGTAATAATAATATAAAACTGTTACGAATAAATATGTATTATATTTAGTTTTGAATATTTAATTTCGGAGCACAATCTCATAAAATAATTCTTTTAGCAATACCTAAATTTCAATACGAATACGGATACAGATAAAGTCATGCGTTAATTCGAGATTTAATTTTGTATAAATTTAGTAAATATTTGTCACATTCTTGCCACGATCGTTATCTCGGGAAGACTTTATCGCTGTTTATTTCACGTGTCAGTGAATATTAATGAATATATTTGTATCGTCAAAATTGTAACTATCTTCATTATAAAAAAATATTGGATCGATACTTTGTTAATAAATGATTACGAGCTCGTTGGAGAACTAGAAGTAATCCTGTATTTTATAGACTTAAACCCGAATTCTTAAAAGCACTGGTTTTAGCAACGGCATAAATCATATCATTTTTTTAAATCAAAATTAATATCCTAAGGAAAGTTTTTACTTCTAATAAATATTCACATTTTAGTTTTCTGGTAAATGCAAAATTTCATATTATAAAATTGCATTTTGCGTATTATAGAATTACGAAGAAGGCAGAAATTCGAAACTCGATATTATCACCGATTATAAATATCAGAATTCGCAAAGCGGGATATTTTATCTCATTCTCAGTGTGTTTGCGATTTTCGTTTCGTGTTAAATATTTGCCAAACAAATTTGGGCATTAAATTGATATCACGATAAATATTTGTTAAATAACGATAATTACAAAATTCCATGTTTCGATAAATGTCATCGCATTTTTTTTCTGTCCTTGAATACAATCGCTACCTCAGTAAAAAAATCATATCGTTGATCCTCGGTATCAAACGAGTGTTAATAAATACATTTTGTACTGATAAGGAGTCAATAATTTTCATTATGGAAAATTATATCACTTTGATGCCTCGTTAAAAAATCAAACATCCTCATTGTAGAGCCGGAATTAAATCGGATTTTATCGAATTAAAGTAGGGGTTATTGAATTGGCTGTCTACTTTAAGATTCGTTGTTTTTTATGTTAATAATTTGTGATCGAAGAGAATTTTGGTCAAATCATTGTAATATTTTATTTTCCATCAAACGTGCGTATAACGCGATCGTTTACAATGTTTCAATAAATGTTTAAATTTGTTTCAGATAATTTTCTCTCATATCTAAAATATAGTCTGATTTAGAAAAATTCAAAATCAAATTTAATCAAAGTATATTTGATAAATGTCAGTTAACTTGCATAAAAGATGAGATTTCTATATTTTTCTGCCACTTGTCACCAGAATATATTTCAATCATATATGTCTAGACGAATGAATGAAATATTGAAGAATATGAATTTATAGGCAAATGCAATATCAGTAACTTACAAGTTTATTCGCTGGAAATATATTATACATACAATGCTGAATTTTCATTTTAATATTATTTTAATAATTAATATGTAATTGTAATATTTTATTATTTTATTATTTGTTATTTTAACATTTATTAACGATATGAATTCAGCATTTGTCGCTGCAAAACGAAAACAAATGATACGTGATATCGCCCAGTATTTTGTTCGTTTACAATAGAAAAAACTGCCGCTCTGATATTTCAATTTTGGACTTTAAGTAATTTCCAAAATTCGCCGTTAAAATATTGTATCATGATCGCGAATTTTTTTTATTTTACAAATTAGTGTAAGTTTACAAATAGATATAGATATAATATTACACCGAAATACGGAGCAAACTGAAAAATACTTTTAGATGACTAATTGAATCATTTTGATTGCACATTGTGTGATTTTCCTTCAATTCTCAATTTCGATGACAATATCTGTTTAATAACGTGAATAATAATTAATGAGTACTTTTATTACTTTTATTACTTTCATAAGTAATTTATATTTAATATTTCTTATGCTAAACAATAATTAAACGTTTCTTAAATAAGCGAATTATGTTATTAATAACATAACGCATAGATATCTACATATATTGTATTTAATTATGTAATAAATGGATATATTTGGATCGTTATTATAAAAATGAAATTGTTTCACGAAAGCTTAGGATAAAAAGATAAGGTTTTACCTTTTTATTTAATTAAGGAATTGCTAAATTATAGTATCGAATAAAAGTAACTAAAAACTTTTATTATTTTAAAAGAGATATGACGGAGATTGCTTAATTTGATTTTTAATTGCACTGAAATCTGTATAAAAATTAATTGACTGGAGTATTTTACATTTACGAAAAAAGGAATTAACACAAGCGAGCAAGTTAGCACTTTCCTGAGATAAAAATCTGATCAGTACAAAAAATACAAGGTGAGGAGAATCGAAAGTGCAGCTTGCTATTCTTTCTTAGTACAAATGTAACACGATAGCATATCGTGCTGTCTTTTGCCCCGTTTTCCGATAGCTAAACTTAGCAGTTCGATTATAATAGATATGGAACACGAAGAGCGTTAGCCATTTAGCCGGCAGTCGAAAGCAGTGATGAAACTTTATTTTAGTGTCTCATAACGTCAGACAAAAATAATTTCATTTGCAATTTTCATTAATAACGCAATGTTAATCAAACATATGCAACACACAGGTTCTATTTTAAAAATTAAATAAATTGTAAACTAAATGTCAGTGACCGAACTGTAATAAATGCTGAAATGTAAATTATGACTTTTAATTTATGTACAAATTAAATATATGTATAATTGGGCGTATTATAACTTATTATATATGTTTCATGTAACTGTTTTGCAATTGCAACACTTCACCAATGTATTTTGAATTAAAATTAAAAAATCTAATTAAAATAAAAAATCTGCACATGAAAATATGGGAATACAATAATTGTTCTTGTTATAATTTCGATTAATTAAACGCAATTGTATAAAATTTGCGCGCTTAGACTTGCAATTAAATTGATTTTAAAAAAGCATATAATTTCATTTAAGAAAAAGTGTAATTTTATCTTGCAAGAGCATTCGGTGCATTGCTCGAAAAAATAGAATATTAGAATAGTAGATTATACTAACAAGATTTTCCTCTATTACTTTTTTACTTCAATTTTAAAAAAAGCTGTAATCTAATACAGTTACTCGAATCATCCTATTTGTATCGAATTCTCATTTATTATTAATTTTTACAATTCAAATGATATTGATTTTCTCTTCGGGACTAATTTTATCTTTTCATTTTCGTAATAGAACCTCTTATCTAAATTAATTTTCAAAATACGACATATACAAACACGTAATACAATTTGTACAATTTATACGAAAAAAATAAACTGTGTTCTTTTTTTTACTTTCTCATATTTCACCGTTGAAATAATAAGCTAAATTAAGAGTAAACGCTACAGTTTTACTCTCATATCAATTCTTAATGAAAAATGATGCAAATAGTAGAACATTTCTTATGCGCAAACTACTAGACAATAATTTTTTTCTCCACAGACAAAACGGTAGGAGAAAATAGGAGTTCATTAAGGAGTAAAATTGAGAGATAAAAGACACGGTTTAACGTCTCGTTATTTTTTACCGTTGAGAGTTTTACAAATTACAAAATTAAAAGGTTTTTGTTCTTGTCCTCACGGAGACATGACATACTACACTTTAACAACGTTCTCTCCAGCGTAGTACATTCTCTTCGCTTGGAGAAAACGTGTACACAAAACCATATGTTTGCACACGTCGAAACGGCAAAAAGGAGGGAAGAAATGAAATATATAAGTTCAACTCGTTCGCGAGATTATTTATTCTAGCAAAACGTATTTCTCCATGCATACGTCGTCAAAAAACGTTTCGCGCGTAAGAAAGTCTTAACGGTGACGCCCATCTACGTAAAAGGGAACGTTGCCGGTGACCGGAGTAATAGATGGGCCCCATGGAGAGGATGCGCTAGTACCCCGATAATAGCCCCCGCCGCAAAATAAAAGACCGCGTAACGATCGGGTTTAGTGGTAGACGGCCCCCGACATACACGGGACCTTCCGCCGCCCCGTCGTCGTCTTTAGCCATCGTAAAACACGCCGCGGAACGACGCGTCGTTTCGCGAAATGAGAAAAAAGTCGAGGTTGAAGCGCGCATGACGCGGCGATGTTCGAAACACAACGAAACGCCATCCTCGCGGGTGGCACATGTTCCGAAAGACGGCTTGCGTTTCCATTATGGTGCATCCGTCCGGCGCTTAATTACTAATTAAAATTCGTAATTGTTAATTGAAATACACCGACGACGCCGTCAACGCGAAAAGTTTTGAACCGAATGTATTTTTCAACAGCGCTTCTTCTCTACGGGTATTTTCGATAAAAATAACGAAATTTTGACTAAACCTTTTGCTAAAAACCGCGTTAATTAAGCATGAAAGAGCCACCGGAAAACTATCTAATTATTTTAATATTATGTTGTTTTATATATAAATATAGCGAAACTGTGCACTTGTTAATGACTGTTTGCGAAGCGAAATATTCTAAAAGCATTACGCACCAGCATATTCATTACGAATAATCTCTGTTATCGTAAAACGTTGCATTCACATTAATGAATCATCTGTGTTGAGTTGTATACACCTTTCTATTGGCATTCAAAATACTGGTCAATGCTGATAGTAGTTAATAGATCTTTGTAATCTGCTTTTATTCGTAATTATGCCTGAAATAATGATTAGATAGATAAACGCGTTACGATAGCAAACATCCGCAAATGGTATACAAACAATTGCAATAACAGTGGTAATAGATATTGGATCAATAGGGTGGGAAATCTTATTTACCGCTGCGGGTACGGGTACTGCATCACAATAATTAGGCGTTAATGTTTATTCAAGTACATATATCGATACAATTTTGTCGGAAACGTATACGTAATGTCACAAATATGTGAAACATTCAATGCGTCAAGCCAGTACACATTCGCAGGTGACGCATTTATTTTTACTGCATCTCGCTCGGAAAGTAAATCTAAATGAATTTCGACTCTCAAATACGTGTACAACACTGTGATTATGCGCTATCTGGTTTACTGAAAATATATTTAAAAATTCTTACACACCTCACGTTCCGAAAGATTCTCACTCTCTTACGCGCAATGGCTCTCAAGATACGAAGCATACTATGAATCCGTGTCGACGCAGTCGATAAATCTTACAGATATATTAATAATTTGTGATAGAAATTGAAAATTCTGAAATAAAACCAGATAACAAGATTAACATAGTAAAAGCACATCGTCACAAGAGAACTTAAATCGATTTATATAGTTAGGATTTCATGAAAAAATTTTGTGATATCATGTCAAGATATGTTCCATATATATGAAGTATTTATTTTTTGAAATGATACAATAAATATTATATCTAAATTTAAAAAAAAGTCTCTGCAAAATTTGATAGAAATTAAAATATAGGATGCGCGTTGTTTCGTGAAAAATTTGCGAAATATTTCGCGGAATACGTATCCGAGTGAGCACAAATTATTTCAATAATTTTGATTATTCGTAGCAATAATGAATAATAAATGATACAAATAATTCTTTCATGCATCGAATTTATATGACGAGGAATTAAGGATATAATCAGAGCTTGCGACAAAATTTCAATGAAAGGAAAGCGGACTTCCCCTTCGTCGCATTTAATTTTCATTCGCAAGAACAATACTACTGGACTTAGGATTTTTTGATTTTCAAACAATAATATTATTATACACTGTATAAAACGCTCATACAATGTATACGTGTGTATAGAAATATAATTTGTGTAACACATTTAATTCTTTGTACGAATGCACCTAGCACCGAACATCGATTCGTAGAGCCATGATGAAATTATCTGTGCGGTCGGTAAATCCACTCGACAATAACGCGTACGCCAGTCATTGCCGTGTAAGTATGTAATTGTGGAAATTTATGCTCGTAACTCTGGTCGTGCTTGCGCACGTTGCAACATTGAATACATTTACAGAATACAGTTATACACGGGAAACACGTTATTACGCTATCACGCATTGAACAAATATTTGCGACGTTACACATATAATCGCAATGTTGCTCGCGTAATGGGTGTGAAAGAATTTTTTTATGTTCGCGTGTCATAGAATAATTTGTTGATTAATAATCAAATGGTCGGGGGGATTCGCGTCCGGCGTGTATAATTATTTCGTTCTAATACGATCATTCGCAAGCAGTCGCCGTTTAAATCAATGAAATATGTATCGCAATTGCCAATCTATCAATTGCTAAACAAAATTACAAATTAATAATGCTACAAATACATGTTTTTTTGTCAACGCAGACCCAACTGGCTTATAATATCGTTCGGTTCTTAGCTTACTATTGGAAGTACTTCGCGTCGCAACAGTACTAAAATAGAAACGAATATCGCGTTAAGCTATCAGCCATTTCTTAGTATTATACAACGTCAACAATTGCAACACTTCGACGAATAGCGTTCGCGATTACAAGTACTTTATGGACTAAATAAGAAAAAGTATTCCCAATTAATTAGGCCGGTTAAAAAAGCACTCCCTCCATTTGTCGTTATTGCTTTTCTATTTCGAACAAATAAAAAATCTTTTAGATAAAAACGTTTTTATGATGGAAAAATGACGTAAAGATTTAAAATAATAGAAATCATGAGTTATATAACAATTCTGTTATAATACAACAAAATAATTTTAGATTTTATATTCTGCTGAATTTTGCAAGAAGATATACATTTTAATATCTGAACCGATCGAACAAATTCTGATTGAAATTGATTTTGATTTGAAGAATTAGATAAGACATCTTTCATGAAATAAAAATTTCAATTATAATATATCTTTTATATAACTTTAACTTTACTTTTATAAAATACTGTTAAAGAAGTATCTTAGATACTAAATATTCTACTGTAATTAATCGCAAATGTTAATTGCAAATGTAAATGTAATTGATTACAAATGTTTCCTGTTTTAATTTAAAACAACAGTTGCCACGAAATTGGAGAAATACACCGGCATTATACGTTCTAAAAAGAATATTTAAGTTTTCAGTTAAAAAATTTTCTTTAATCCTATATAACGCACCGTAAACGCATTATAATATTCACTTTATAAATGTATAACGTAAAAAAAAAACTCTAAAACTTGTGCCGTCGAAGTTGAATGCAGTATAAACTGCTAGAACTTTGTGATAGAAATATTCTTTATCCTGCTACAGTCCAGTTGATTATTGCGACTGGTTGGAATCGAAAACATCTCTTCTCAGTGAACGCGTTGGATCGTCTCGATTTTTATACGAATATTAAAAATTATATTTTTATGTTGTTACTTGTACTTCGGAATATATTGAATATATTTCATAACTGTGCCAGTATTCTTATTCTATATATGCTATGTTTCTATTTTATTTTATGTATAGCTGCAGCAATTCTCTTAACGCGCTCACCAGGAAGAACCTTCAACTATGTGAACATTCAGTCTATCATTTTCAGTAAACGATCAAAACATAAATTTCTGTTTGCCTTAAACAGAAGTGGCCAATGCGGCCACACTTCAATACGAGAACTTTCTGCTTCCTCAAACCAGCCGAATTATCAACCAAACGATTTCTC
The DNA here is from genome assembly GCA_021460005.1 of Tetramorium alpestre. Taxonomy (NCBI): domain Eukaryota; kingdom Metazoa; phylum Arthropoda; class Insecta; order Hymenoptera; family Formicidae; genus Tetramorium; species Tetramorium alpestre. The sequence goes on from JAJVSH010000002.1 coordinate 1,406,170, forward strand.
TCTCCGTTAAAAATTCATATACTTATCGCGATAAAATCGCGATATAAAAATATACTTCTTTCAAATTGCCCGTAAATAGCTATCTGAATACTAGCGCGGTGTATACTATTATTACTTCTAAATATTCCTTCCCATCCCGTTTCCAATACTTATTATACCCTTTACTAAGTACCTTATCAGCTTGGTCAACACGTGCGAATCTAATTGCGATCACCAAATAATTTTCTTTTCGATTAAAATTCTCTATCTTAAAACATTAACAGCTGGTATAGTTTATATATTAACAAAGAATTTAAATAATCAAATTTCGAACATGTCTTATGAGACAATATATTCTCTCTCTCTCTCTCTTTTTATCTTTTTTTTTTAACATTAATCTCCAATATTAAAAATTAGTATGTAATTATTATATATATATATTTTTTATATATATTTCTCTTAAAGAAAATCTCTTTGGAAAAAGTCATTTCTTTTTTTAGCAATAAGAAATAAAATATTATACCATTGAGATGCTATAATCAACCAGCTATTAAGGAATTAAGGAGAATCTGTCTGACATTCTTATTAGAAATACATCACTAAAGAAATACATTTCTGACTTATCATTAAATAAAAAATAGAGTGTAATGATTGCTTAACTGAGCGTACTGTATGAAACTGATTAGTTTGACACGCGTCCATTTTGACACAAATTACTACTAAATGTCCAATTGTGCTGGACCCACTATATATAGATATATATATTTATCTTACTATAAATATTACTTTTAAGATAAGTGTAACCTAACAAGTTAGACGTGATCGCTAACGCTAATCATGTTTGACTCAGGAAACTGTTATTTTTTGTAATTAAGCCTGCGCTGCTCTCCGACATGGGTATTACGGCTGACTTTTCGCCTTTTGGTAGCTTTGCATGCGATTTTATATTCGGTTGTAGACCTTTTAGGAGATTCTAAAAAAAAAGAGCATAATGGTAGATTACATCTACAATTCAAATTAAGCCCGCAGCTCATAATTATGGCCATTACGCGAGATGTATGCAATTATAACCCGGCTAGGCTTTTCATGTGCATATAATTTGCACGCGAATGCATTCAAATTTACCTCTTTAAATGATCCTGGCGTTATTATTACGTAATACAATGCGTATCCTGGTATCCATATCATTGACGAAAGACTCAAACACACGCCAACTATTTCTGCCCACGTGGGATATTCGTAGCTGCTGCCATATTTGAGTGGTTTATATTGCACAATTTGGAATACAAAGATGAACTAGAAAGTAAGAAAAGGAGCTTTTACTTTTGCTGCACATAATACCTATATTTTACATGCTTTATATAATTTTCGCTCGTCCGCGCAATTTTTTTGAACGAAAAACAATAATCTTAACACAATAATCAATAAACAATAATCTTAATTTGCTAATTACATGCAAATATGATATAATACTTACGAGCATGATCACCGGCGCGAGTACAACCCAGCATATATACCAGAATTTATTTAAACGAATACCCATCATCTGATGCACGCAGTCACAGAACTTCTGTGCTCCGAAAATCCAGGATATCGCGATCGTTTGGAAGAAACACACCCACAGAATAGACATTCCGCTCGCGGAGTAAAAGTCCATCAGTTGGAAAATATAAATTCCTCCCTGAAACAGGCGTAACATTTTAATCTTTTTTCTGTTGACTGAAATTGCGCCTGAAACTTTCAGTTGTATGTCTCATGTGTAGAAATGTGTTTTCAAATACTAACGTTTGTGACCATCGGAATTCCTAGAGCTAACATTATCATGCAGATAACGATGGTGAATTTGATTCTGTGAGGACGAAGTGTATCCGGCCAGTAGTCAACCATACCAGTTATGAAAGATTCCACAATGCAAAATTCACTGTCGATGCCGAGTATCTGCGTAAAAACGAAAAACGTTTTGTATATAATTTGATATTTAAATGACTCGAAAAAAATTCTAATTTCTCCATATGCTTGACCATTGTTCAAAAATCTAAATTTAAATTTAACACGATACGTATTTACTTTAGTATTGTTATTTAACAGTCTTAATTATTTTTTAATATTGTTCATCATTTAATTTTTATTAATCAATCTTGTATAAAATAATTATACGAATAATGGATACGAAGATACATATTAGAAATTGAGATTCTTAGAAAAGAATGAAAAGTTTTATTCAAATAATTATATTACATTTACAAATTATGAAAATGTCTATAGAAAATAAATTTACTTGTACCCATACAACTTTATATATAAATTTTGTGAATTGGCTAATATGTTTCATTTCTAAAAAAATTCAATTTATTGTGCATAAATTTAAATTTGCTATTAAATAATTTATTTTGAAAAAGAAAATATTTTTTGAAGTTTATTTTTTAAATTTATTTTGCACATATATTTTCTATGAACATTTCATAATTTTTCTTAGCAAAAAGAAACAATAACGATCGAATAAATATCGGGAGATACTTCCTACGAAGGGCGGCAATGTGTCTAAAAATCATTTTACAACGATGGACATGAACAAACATATAAGACGGCAACAGCCGATTCCGTCGTTGGAATAACAATTTCTTACGAGCAGCATAACGAAGAATATAATGGCCCACAACGAAGCACCAGGTAGCTTCAAAACGACTTCGGGATACGTGAGGAAGACGAGACCAGGTCCACTCTTGACGACCTCGGACACCTGCGTTTGCTGTTCCTGGGCGATGTGACCCAGTATCGAAAATGTTACGCAACCGGCCAGAAGACATGTCAGGGTGTTGACTACGCAAGTGATTATTGCGTCTCTGCAAGACAAAACTCCCTTTTTGAAAGATTCCAATGGGAACGACACCGCGTTTAGTGCGTCGTGGTTAAAGACTAGAGCACCGTAAAGTCAGAACTTTGATCATTGACAATTCTTGAATCATAATTTACGGAATAAGACCAACGAAATCTGAAATAAACTGAAGCGATATATGTAGATTGTTCGAGCCACTTGGAGCTGCAAGACCAAATTACATACGATTAGAGAAACATATGCTCTTATCATCTTTTTTTTTTCAATCGTCCCCACATTCTGACGAAAAATTGATGAATATTGTTTAATCGGATAAGTAAAATTTATTATGAAAATGGAACGCTATGGAAGCGAGATGTCAATGTTTAACTATTGTAGAACGCATCGCTTACCTATAACAATTATGATGGAACTTGTTGTACGAGCCCAGAGCGGGTAGGGCACCGGTCCCGATGCTGTACGCGAAGAAGATCTGAGTCGCACCGTCTATCCACGGTCCAGGAGTGAGCAATTCCTCCCATCGCGGCGTCACGTAGTAAAGCAAACCGTCGTAGGAACCCTCCAACGTCACCGCTCTTCCCAAAAGAATGAAAAGCACCACGTACGGGAACAAGGCTGAAAACCAGATGATCTTACCGCTCTGATGAAGACCGCGACGGATGATAAAGTAAACGAGCAGCCAGCCGATAATCAGGCAGCCTAGCAGTTCCCACTGGATCTTGCCAATGTTCTCGATGCCGGATGTAATACCGAGGACTCGTTGTCTGAAAGTTCAATGTCGTTCTTTACAGTTCGTGCTCTCAATAATTCGACGCAAAGCTACGAAGATTGGTATGAAATATCGCGAACGTTATTTTACAGAAAGTGCTTCTGAAAAGAAGAAGAATGACGTAAGCATTAATATCAGATTGAATTAAAATGCGCGACGGTCTTTGGTTGCATTAACAACGTATAAAAATTGCATTTTCACATTGCAAGGATTTTTTATTTTATTTTATTTTGCTCGACTTGTTTCGTAAGAGATGATTAATTTAATGAGATATTAATTTTCGTATAATGTTAGTTCGATAAATTGCAAATCTGCGATGCACATGTAAATATATTTTGTCCTGGTATTATTATATCATCGATATTATATATTATGTAAATGCATTTATACACAAGGGAATTCTGTACTATGACCTGATTTGAGAAAATCAATGTCGCATTTCTTATAGTTGCTGTGTCACGTAAATCCCCTAAGAACTTTCATCTTACATCACAGCCTATAACTCACAAGCACTGCCCAAGGGATATAAATCTAATACATATATACATGCTCCATTTGATTAAACTCAAAACTTCCGAATTTGAAAAGTTTCCTAAGTTCGGAAGACTATACTTTATTAAAAAAGATAGAACAAAATTGAGCGTTTACTTTGTTTTCCATCACATTTATTGTGTATGCTTTATGCAGTATTTTATATGCGTTTTATATTTTGTAGCACTTTTTAATAATTCTTTACTTACTCCCAATATTCTTCTACCGGTGTAGTATGATGACTGGTATTATTTTTACTAAAATTCGAATTCGCATCATAACAATCTTCCGTATTCCACCAGTTTTCTGAAAATGCAACAACTTATGACGCTTTACAATAAAGAGACATTGAATTTATTCAGAATTTTATGTATCGTGTTATATATCGTATTTTATATAAATATAAAATCTAAAAATAAAAATACGCAACTAATTGTAAGTAAGAATAAACAAATTAATATTTTTTATCGTTTTATACTTTTTAATAACGTATAAAAACGATATGCTTTGATATAAACAGTGCTGGGATTTATTTGCAACTTTCGGCCAGATTTCTCGACTCACGCCCGCTGCCGCTCGTAACAAATAAACGCGGCGACCGCGGCGGCTACGGCGCTTCACGTGCGTGTGAAAATATAATGGAACAATATGCTTCGCGAAAGTTTCTATTAAAATTTTATCGAATTTGATTTTCTAAACCGCTTACATGAATTCACGAGAGATGAAATGAAATATTAGAGGAACATTATCTTCACTGATGCGAACTACTTCCTGTAATATTCCTGTTAATATTTCTCTCGTAAATTCACGTAAGCGGCTTAGAAAATGAAATTCGATAAAATTTTAATAGAAACTGTTGCAACGAATATATTGTCCCATTATATTTGTCACACGCACGTGTGATGAAGCGCCGCGAACGCTACGTTTATTTGTTACGAGCGGGCGTGAGTCGAGAAATCTGGCTGAAAGTTGCAAATAAATTCCAGCACTGAATTATAAAGTACAATTCTAGATAAATGCATTCAAAACATTAGCGTTTAATAATTGAAAAATATGTTATTTACCACATCCATTCCAAGGTACTTTCGGTAAATTCACGAACGTGCTTATGAGGTAGAAAAGAGTCCAAGCAATAATTATGCAGTAATATACATCGAGAAAGAATACAATAGTCATCGTAGCATATCCCACACCTGAAATCAGATAATATATTTGCAATGATTAATTTCTTGTTAACAAACTGTATATAATCTTGATATAAAAAAAATAATTACCTTGCAAAACAGGACATAATTGTCCTACTAGCGACATTCCGCCAGCTCCAAGATATTGTCCAATGGCGACTTCTTGAAAAAATATAGGGATTCCGCAAAACAGCATTGCAATACCGTAGGTAATCAGAAAAGCACCTATGATAAAATTCCAAAATGAAGAAATCATTCTTTTATGTAAATAATAATAATTTTTATATCACGGAAATAATCGCACAATTTAAACTTAAACTTTGTTCTTGCTCTTTTCTCGATTTTATTCCATTTTACATGAATAGAAGAAAATTTGTCAAAAGAAATTTAGTTAACTGCAAGAAAATAATTAATTTCAAGAAAATCGCGGATATTAAATTTTAATGAATGCCGTTAATTCTTCATATTAAAGGTCATATGACTTCATAAATTAGAGGACAATTATGAATGTCGGACGTTATTGAAATCCGACACTGCATTCTCGACTTATAGTGGCAAATTTAAAGCTCGACAGAAGTTTCTAAGTAGAACAAAGCTCTATTATTTCATATTAAAAAGATCGATTAAAATAATATTATTAATATAATTCAGATATTCTCCTTGTTAGTTGTATTAGCAAAATAAATCTTTTATTTTGTAATTATAATGAAAAATTTGACAATGTATAATACAATTATGAATTTACATGATGATTGAAAATCTTAACATTTGAGAACTATTTATGTATAAATCTTGACACTTACCGCCACCATTTTTATAGCACAGATAAGGAAATCGCCAGACATTTCCCAATCCGACAGAAACGCTTATGCAAGAAAATAGGAAGTCGAGTTTATTGTCCCAACCGCCGCGTTCGGCATCCTCTTCCCTGTTACTAATTTCAGTCATTTTACCCTGCGGCGAAGACACCGTCATCTTCGGCACAGTACGAGATGGCTCGCGTCTCTTGTCCGTAGCCACCGATTTGGCCTTGAATTGTATGAAGGTCTGATCGGGGTCGACCTGATCTTTCTCTTCGCCCCAGTAATACATTTTCTCCGCCATGGTGCCTGTAACATGCCGAAAGTTGACATTAAATATCTATAAGATGAAGCGTTAAGCCAATCCTTGAACGTAATTGGAAGGATGAAACGCAAATTCTTGCGACCTTCGCACGATCGATTACTATGAATTTGTCCTATCTTATAACGCAGTTTAGCTATAATTTCGCTAGAAAGATACACGCGATGTCTTGCTATAATTTGATAGAATGTGAAATAACTTTACAGTTTCATCCTTTTAATGTCTTTTGAGAAATTAAAAATTGGCAGATAAATGATAAGTCACGAACATTCGTTCTGTGGAAATAGAAATCTAATTCGCAAAATCAAGTATTTCGATTCAAGAATATTTAAACTTTTTCTTATTCCTTTAAATTTTAAAATTCCTTTAAGTTTTTCTTTTATTTCTTTAAGTTTCTTTCGAAACGAGATAACTTTTTCTTCTTCTTTTACAAGTTTACATTTGTCGAACTTCTTATTGATGTTTCTTTAATTGGATTAATTATAAGGATTTCTTCATTTCTTAAAGGAGAATTGATCTGATTAATGTTAACAGCGATTTAGATTCTGAGACGGCAGTAGTATAAGCGCATATTTTCCCTAACACTGACATTTCGTCGTTAACCTCTATTGCATTCATAGAAAAAAAAAACGATGCACCCAACGGTAAATTTCTCCGCCCACGCTCCGATAAAGTCTAGCACGCAATTGCATGATACGCAATTACGAGTGTCGTTCGGGGATTGCTTTTCCGATAACTCTGCTCAGTTTCATTTACTTCACCGATTTTTATACGTATTTACCTATAGGTAGCATATATATATAATTATAAATTTCGTTGACCTTTTGAACAATATGGTATAATGACGCAATAATGCAGTTAAATAATGCACCAAGAATGAATCATTAATAACAGTACGAACTAAATATAAACGCGTTAATGTATTCAACATTATGTATCATAACAGCGTTTCAAGCTGTTCAAAATAATTTTTAAATTTATAGGAGAATATTTGTCATAAAATGTTTCGAGAATAACAGATATTTCTTGCATCTATTTTTTTTATTAATTTTTAAAATTCAATATTATTAAAATTATTTAGTGCAATTTGAATATTCCTCTATTTTCTTTTGAGTACATATTGAGCATATATTTTCATATACATACAATATATGTACATGTATATGAAATACTTCTTTTAGATTCTATTATTTGCTATTTTTGATCTCTTTCCAATAATTTTAAAAAAGTTCAAATTTCTCGCGAAGAGAGAAGCAGTCTCGCAAACTTTTAATATTTAACATCAAATTACTGTGATTGATGTTATAATTAAACTTTCGTAAAAGTTTACACTGGAATTAACCGGAAGATAAGTTTCTGTTTGCAATGATGGAAATATGTTTAGAGAACCACTTTGTTCTAAGATCAACATCTCGTTAACAACTGCATACAGCTAATTAAATTATTTCTCCATGTCGATGGAGATTAATCTAGACAAGAGGCAGAAATAATCATCTAGTTAAGTTTACTTTCAGAATTCCCGGTTGCCGTCGATTGCTTTGCACTTTCCGCAAAACTTTGCCTCGGTGACCAGTGCGGAACCGGTTTCCTATTCAACGTATCGCGACCATTCGTGCGTATTGTCGTTGCTACAGGCATGTTTGCAATATCGCGAGTATTCGCTCATTCTCATTCAAGCTTCCCTCTCCTCCCAGGAATACTCTCCCTATTTCTTTCAATGTTGTAGCCCGGCTGATTCGGGACAATTCGGACCGGTGAAGAGGGTGCACGTGCCAAATAGTGTATACACATGTCTACGTACGTGCGTGTGTATGTAATATGCATATGTTTGCGTTTGTATGCGCGCGCGCGAGCGCGCGCCGTTGGCCGTGCGCGCGCTCCACGCGCACGGATGCTGGACGCAAAATCAATATCAAGTTTACATCGCGTCTATGTACACACGTGGACCATGAACCTCGTCGTAAAATTCGGACGCGTCGCAACGCCGAGGCCGCTGATACCCAATCGGATTGCGATTGCGTCAGAACGTGATTGTACCAGGATTAATCGGGAATACTTTGAATTAGAGGGGTAGGATGGGAGTCACGTAGAAAATAAAAAGCATACAGGCTAGAAACAAAAATCTATGGAAAATTCGATAACAAAACGAAGGATAAACTTTGAAACGATACGTGAATGTGAATTAAAAATATATTTTGTCGCATTATTATTAAAGAAGAGAAATATTAAAATAATGTCTCGCTCTGAAAAGAATAATTAAAATCTTTAATTAAAATCTGGATACTTCAGCAAAAGAAATGTTGAAAATTATTAAATTCTCTGACAATCTGATATTTCAGTTTCATAGTGTTAATAAAAATAAAAGCATTGTTTATTAAATGTCACGTTAATCAATATTTTTAAGCTCTTTACAATATCAATATGAAAAATATTTTTGATATTTTTTTAAACACAAATTGATAAAGAAATAAATTTAATATGACATGACGTTTTTCTAATAAAAAAATACGTATAAAGCATTTATAATTAAATAACCAAATTAAAAAAGAAAAATGTTAAAGATTGTAATTCTATCCTTCAAATTTATTTAAAATATTTAAGAAATTGCGACTTATAAATTTATTATTACGCATAGTGTAATGCTACGTTCATTCTTGCCATAATTAACAGACCTTACATGGTATAACGATGCAGCTGCTGCATCATGCGCTTGCCTGCGCGAGGGAAATACTTAATCGTTAAATGAATCGCGTAGGTCGTGTACGAATATAATCTTGATCATTATACGATACACATTTATCGATTATCAGATACTTGAATTAGATTTGCCATTGTTATTTACAAAGCTTTGTCAGCATTGTCGAATCTCAAATACGTAACTTCATGCAATCTCTTTTCAGTACGAATTACAAACGTAATTATGTTAATTTATTTGCCGTCGCATGTAATTTGCGTCGCGTTCAGTGAGAAAGGTATTTATTCTTTTATTAAATCATTTTATTAATTTTTTTAATAGAGATTTAAATCATTCGACAAAACGAACGCAAATATCTTAGTGTCTTAATCGTCCGCTACGTTTCGTGACGTTTTTGCGAATAAAATTCTATTTCAATATGATTTTTTTCACAAACTTGGATTGTCTTACCAAAGGATGCGCACAAAATTCCAATGTAGCAGCCGTGACCGTTGATTTTCTATGTCTGGTGATAGTCGTAAAATTCAGTATTGCGTATAATCACATCCTACAAGGAAGTAGACGTTAGTTACGCCGCGTAGGACCGTTCACGCCCGACTCCGCTTCGGGAGAGCAAATCCTCTTCCTAAATTCTTCCCGGGGAGGCTTTCCCCGACCGGAATCGATCCCGGAGTTACTCACGTGGATTCACTTGTCGAGGTTTACGTTCGGAAAAGCGCACTTTCAGAGTGAATGAGGTTTATTTGACGTATAGCGTCACGTTGGTCACGAATATCTGCGACCTACCCCACAAGGGTTGTAGTTACAGAATAATGCTCCGGTTCAAGATGGGGAATGTTACCCCTTTCAGACGCATGCGCATTTCTATGCATCCCCCCTAGTCGGCGAAGCAAAGTGACGGAGTCCTGGGGTCTGGCGGAGGCGGCAGGACCTTTTACCCGATAAATAATCAAAGGAAAGAGGGTGGCTCGACACGAACGCCGTGTTTTATAAAGCTTTTTTTAACATACTAAAAAAAAATCCCTCGTCGCCGTTTATTTTTTTTTATTTTTTTATTTTTTTCCTAAGCGACTTAGCTCCTCTTTTTCCGATGTTTCTCACAGAATTTTATATGAAGATGTTAAAAGTTTATATGTATATTTATTTATAAAAGTTTTATATACATACGTTCTATTAATATAATTGATATCGGATAGGCATGTGACTTCACGTAACATTACGCACATTATTTTTACGTAACTATTGCACTTTTTTTAATAGTCTTCGACTGTTGTTCAATATCAAAAATAAATTCTTGATTTTACATATTACAGGTAATATAAAATATTTCTGTAAAAAATTTTATAAATTCTCTTCAAGTATAAATATTAAATAATTAAAAATCTTATCGGTATATGTAAACGTCGTCTCGTCGTTTATGGAAATTAAATATTAGTTGCAAAGTTGACGCGTTGTCTTCGCGAGGAAACATTTTCTCATAAGCATTGCTCAATCGAAGACTTCTTTGATGATTGCTCAATGAACATTAACAAGTTCAACATTCGCTCGAGTGCTCGCTGAAATTGCTCGGTATTACGGTGTGACAGCCGCGTCGGTTTCGCAATTGCTTAGCGAATTTGTCAGGATCCTGAAATCAATAATTTGTATTACAGTCATGTCGCATCAGCACTTGCTTAATACAATTAAGATATCCTTCAAGATTCTAGCAAAGTTCTTAAAAAGTAAAAATTTTTTACTCTAAAACAATTTAAAAAATGTGATTGCTCTATTTACGCTGTTTTTTTTTAATAAAGTCTTGATTTTATATATTACAAATATGAAATTTTTTCTGCAAAATTTTATGAATTCTTTTGGGCACAAATATTAAATAATTAAAATTTTTATCGATATATATATATATATATATATATAAACATGTTATTGAAAAAATAACAGAAACGTAGAGATTGTTGCTAAAAGTAATCTAACATAGAAAAAGCTCTCTTTTTGTCTCATTGTCTCTTTTGTCTCATACCTGAACGTCATTTGCACCTGTCACCGTGCGTAAGGATTTCATTGATATTTTTCGCTGCGTTTCTTTGAACGCGGAAAAATTTGGCTGTGGCATCCAATTCGTTCCATACGAGATCGGATGTATATCTACGCGCGCCGCAGCATTTGTGTCATTCGATGTTTCTGAACGACCATCGTCGCAAACTGAACTGATTTCGCCGTCGTCCATTGCCGCGTTTGTCTCAGTAGTTACAAGCACCTCTTGTGGTCTGAGAACGAAATTGCTTACTTAGAAAATATTTTATTTTATACGAATTGTCATTATTACAGCACAATTTTTCTCACTTTATTTTTTTTTTTTACAATAAACTAACAGGCTAACGCGTGAAAAGAAACAATTAAAACACGAATCGCAATACTAACTCGTCCTGTGACCATTCCACGCAAGCCTTGACAAGCGTCCAAAATTTAGTTAAGGTTTCCTTGACGAAAGTTTCCACGCGATCTGTAGAGTTCGCGCATCCCAGAAGCGTTATCGCAATCGACATCGCGATAATCCAACTAATAAAAGCGGCCGACATCACCGGCGCTTGTATAGGTACAGGATAATACGAGGACCAGACATGTTGCCACCAGGGATACGAAATATCTCGGTATTCAGTTTCCTATATCGAGGTGTAAAATTAATTATGAAACCTGCGAGACTTAATAATTAATTTATACAAACTTATAATAATTATAATAGTTGGACTAAAATTCTCTTGTTCCATAAAGTAAAGATACTTTCTTCGTTGGAAAGGGTTTTAGAAAACTATTCCTCTTTTTCACGGCATACAGACGCTTATTTTCTCTTACATAAAAGTGGACAATTCAAACGTTACGAAAGCAATTCCTTTGTTAGTTACGAGAAGAATATAATAACGAGTACACTCACGTAACTCCAATAATGCCAGACGCTGCAATAGAGTATCCTTTGAAGGATCAGCCATAGCCATAAAAGCGCATTAACCGCGAGCCAGCTGACTGACACCTTGAAAGACACCACGCACGTGTATACGAAAGGGCATTAGCTAACACGGAAGTTCGCGTAGATTTTTGTACCTGGAACGCTTTGTAAATGAACGTCATGCCTACGAAGTCCATGAGCCGCGTGGAGGACGGCGGATTCTTCCAGAGGGCAAGTACCGCGGCTGTCAGGATTAGGAAAGATGGCAGCGTGTGGATAAAGTCCGGCCCGACCGCAATTTTTGCGTACTCGCGGAAAACCCTGTGTCGCAGAAATAAAACCTCGTGGGGCACGGAGAGCAGAGTCCCTATCTGCGTGTGCAGCGCGCTCAGGCAGGACATTACTAACGAGGCTGACGCGTCGGCCTGTCCTTTCGGAATTATCCGCCACCGCGGAAGAACAAGTCGCGGTTATGACGGTTACGTTTAGTTACATCGAAATCGCCTGACGTGCGTGACGAGATGAACCGCGAAAGCGTCTGTCCTTTGTTCGAGAAAGAAAACGAGTGACAGCGGCAAAATATAATACTATAGCGTAAACGCGATATAATCGCGATAGAAGTTACGCACTAATTCCGCATGCTAAGTATTTCTGAGACAAGATTGCTTTACGAACGTTACTTAAAACTCAATTGTTAAAAGTTGAAAATTACGAAGTTACGCCACGTCTTAAGCTGCGGATTTTCTACAACAATTTGTTAAAGGTGAAATTATAATTTTAATTGCGAATCAATATCAAGTTTCTTGAAGTTGAGAGTGGAAGAGTTGTAAAGACATTGGCATCCAATTAAAATTTTGCCAAGAAAATAATTATAATAATATAAGAATTTTCGAGAAAAAGGAGAATTTCCAAACAATTAGCAAACATAAATGGATGTTTATTTATAAAATTTATCTAAAAGCGACTATAGGTATATTGTTCAGAACGCTAGCATTATATACAAGTATATACATTTTAATGCTTAAACAGTCTATATAAGAAAATAATCGGGTCCAACGAAGGATCCACATTTAGGAAAGTCCTGTGGCGCGGCAATCATGTCGCTAGGTTCTCCGACCTGCAGGATAACATCTAAACCACGAGTCCAATCGGTTGCATGCTCATCCCGCAACATCCAATAACCTGCGAAGTCAAATAAAAATAATAATCTCGTAGAATTAAAAAAAGATGCACAACTGTTATACAATATGTTCTATTTCTGAATTAAAAATTAGAGCCAAAACGTTCAACAGATTCAAAATCAATTTTTCTTGGAAAAATTTCAATATTAGATGTCTTTGAAATTAACGATTAAACTAAAATTTGAAGATAAAATTATTATACATTTCGAAATTCAATTCGCGAGAAACTCTTAATTTCTAATCTAATAATTCATAAATTGTTCCCATCTTAGCATATTTTAACAATAGAATTTTTATTTCCAATTTACTGGAGAAAATTAACCAAATTAACAATTAAACTCATTAGAGGTCTGTACATTAAGTATTTATGTCAGTTCGATTAGCGAAAAGGGTTTACCTGGATTATCGGCTTTAAACCGCAACGCTACGGCACCGAACTTGGGCACGATGATAGTATCCTTGGTTAGCGCGCAATCGAGATTCCGCGAAAACAGCTGTCTTCTTTCATCGAGCTTTTTCACTTCTTGCAGTGACATACTTCGTCCAAATTGCCTGGCGCCTACTATGTAAAAACTGTAGCCGTGTAGATGATAAACTAAATCATCCAAACCACCTGTGGCAAAGCAATGATGTATTGAAAACGCTGATTGAATAGATTGCCTCGCAATAAAAAATCATTATCGAATTACCATTATTCGCAATTTTAGCTAAAATTTTTTTATCCTAATAATACTCAATTATTGTTATTTGATATTGAATTATATATTATGATCCTGAATATATACTAAATTATAAAAAACAAATGTCCGTAATATGGAGAGGTTTAACAGAAAGCCTAGAAAATAATATCGCGTCATGTAGGAAATCGTTAGCAGGGGTCAAACGGTCGATGAAAATATAATTCGATGGGAAATATCACGAAGCGGTGATCGATACTACAATTAGTTTCATGTAATTGCGAAGCTTTATGAAGGAGACCAATCGTTCCACGTGCTGTTATCAGAAGTCGCAGGATTTCTCTCGGCTGTCGCAATCAGAAGAAATCGCGATGACGCGTCAAATATTGTAGGCGAAATAATAATATACACCTCCCCCTCCCTAGAAGTGATTTATGATGATGGAACCTTCGATCAATAACTTTAGCTTTCGCGGCAAATACGAGATGCGGACATCGGAGTCGAGCGTAAATTCTATTATGCGCTAATGTTCTCTCACGTGCTGCTTCGCTCACTGTAAGATTATCCCCAAGCATCAGAGACAGTAATAATTAAGCTAATAAGCTGCGTTGTACAATATTACGTAGAAGACTGCTCTCTTTCATCTAATGAGTTCCTACAGTAACCTTGTCATATTTCGTATTAACATTTGCTTTTCATCTTGCTTAAAGAGATTCTGACTAAAGTTTCCTATGACACATACAGTGATTTATATATATAAATATTTAAAAATTGTTTTGTAATCATAAAATGCCCGCTGAAATATTGATCGTTAAAAATATGTTTAGTACAAGCTTTTTGATTACACGTAGTATAATAAAAAGAATAAAAGTTATATTATAGTACTAAAAAAGAATATGATTCTAAGAACGCAGCTGTGCATCTTACATCGATACATTGTTCGAAAAATATAATCATCGAATGATAGTAAATCAAACAGTGAACAATGTTCCTCTACTACTTTTTTTCTATCTTAACTTAAAAGAAAGCTAATCCAGCCCAAGTTAGCCAATATAGCAGTTATTAAGCCAGTTATTAAGATCACCCCATATAACGTCGATAAAATGAAAGAGGAAGAAAAATGAAGAAATCTTCGTAAAATTATGGGTAAACAATTTTTGCCCGTATCTTTTCTTAGACTTTCTAAACATGAAATAAAACAGATGTCCGGATGGATAAGAACGGAGTAAACAAGGATCGTAGAAAAATGCGGAAAGCTCGGATTAAAATAAAGGTGCACGAGATGAGCGTGCACGCGTCATCGCGAATCGCATTTACGTTTCAATGACGTTCAAATGAGACTAATTACCCTGGTCCAAGAGAATAATCTCGACGGTCGCTCCGAGCGGCACGTGGCGCACGTGTACGCACTCGCATATGTCGCCGACGTCGCTGACTGCGCGACACCGGCGTCGTGACACGGCGTTGCTCTCATTGCTCTCATTGAGATCGTCCTTCTTGTCATCGCTATTAGTGCACAGCATCCCCGGGGACACATCCCCACTTTGGGTCAATAGCGGCGACGACGGGAACGTGAAAGTGGCATTGTCGACGTTCAACACTCGGGTCTCCGTGCCGCTGTTACCTGAACAGAAAGAGGAAAGATTTTTTGCGATTAGATAATCGCGTGTAGGTCTCTCGGCTCGAAATTATCTGCACGCAGCACTCTTAATATCAATTTAATTACGCATCGTTTCCTCGATGTGCATTGCGACGCGAACGTCCGGGAATTTCTTCTTCGAGTATGTAAAAAGTGATTAATGAAAATGTAGGCCATCCCACACTATCGATGCCGCGTTTATAATGCCGCGACCAGATATTTCTAAGCGAATTTAGAGATTTCTCCATGACAAAAGTTTAATGAGAAAGCAATACTACATCTTCTTCGAGCAATAAAAATCACATAAAATTTTTATTCTAATTAAATTGAAATTTAAGAGAGAAACTTTTAAATTTAATCCGTAGATTTTTAATTTATTTTCTCCTTAATTTTTAATGATATTATCAAGTTTTTTGCATTAAAAAGATTGAAGGATGACAAACGGGAAAATAGGAAAATTTCTGAACGAATTTAGAGATAAAAGTTTGATGAAAAATTAATATATATCGCAACTTTTTTTTCTACATTTTATGTTCAATAAATTACAAAAAAAATCTTGTAAAATTTTTATGGCAATCAAATTAGCTGAAATTTAAGAGTAAAATTTTTACGCTTGTGTTTTTTAAATTTAATGTCTCTTTAACTTTCAATAATATTGTAGTCAAGTTATTAGCGCTAAAAATCTTCGGATTGAGAAAAGATAAACTCTTAATTTATTAAAGAATTAATCGAAAAGAAGTATTGTGATTGTAAAAAAAAATTGTGATGAAAGTGCTTTATAACCGGGATACGTTGTTACGAAACGTACTCGGCAGCAAAATTTTAATAATCCGGATTTGAGTGTAATGCGGTGAATGAAAAAAAGTGGTGAAACTTAGATGGCAGAATTTTTATCTATCGGTTAAGTCTGCCCGCGTTAATTAATGCCCCGTGCATTTACGTCCCGGTTCCATCTTAATTTGCACTTTCACTCCCATCAGGCGCTCCTATTAGGTTTTTTCCGTTATTACGCACCTATCAGTTCCGTCGCTTGCATCTTGTAGCTAATCGGCAGATACAGTGTCACGTCCATCCTGGGCTTAGTCAGTATCTGCGGCATTTTGCGGATACTTTGAATATCCATGGCGCACAAATTCTCTCGGTCGCCGCATTTCTCGGCAGGATTCGTCGTCACGTCCAGCCGGTCTGACCCTATTTCGTCGATATCACGCTGATCGATAACTTCCGCCGCCGCTGCAGGATTTTCCGAATTGCCTTTATAGTTGAGCATCGCCGCGCCATTTATCGCGCTCGTTCCGCATTCTTTCGCTGTATGCACGTTCATCCAGTAGGAACCGATGCGTTTGCTCGCTTTGAGGACAAAGTCCGCCCTTTCGCCTTTAACGAATATTGAAGACCTCTCATCAGTCTCGGCGTATTCAATGAAAATCGTGAGGAATTGGAGAATGAAGTCTTGCTTTGCGTGAATAACGATGGAGCTACGGGCCATCGATCTTACGTTTACAATATTGAATTCCAACTTTCTTGCAAATCTCAAGGGGTAAAAAGTTGCGGTGCGTGCCATTTAAAACTCGATGCATTCGAAAGCGGAAGCGTTTAAGAAAATACTTAAATGTCATCAGCTGCTACTTAATTCACAACTGAAAAATCAAGACAACTTGCGAGACTTGTTTTTACGCAAGTTGTTTTTACTGTTCTAAATCTTTGCTTTACGCAATCAACTTCTCAACAAAAAAAAAATAAATAAAAAATATAGATCGGAGATATTTTGTTTAAACGTATTCAATTCTCTCGATATCGGAAAATTATTAAACGAAAGATCAACTTCGCGTACATTATGCTAATCGTATAGAGATTCGATTATGAGAAAGAATTTGGATTCCAACCTTTGGCCAGAGTAATCGAGGTGACTTGTCGCGGCTCTGTAGGATATCCGTCAAGCGCAATCAGGAGAAGCGTGTGGCCGTCGATGAAAAGCGTCACCGGACATGCACCGGCACCTCCGGCATTAGCGACGCGAAATCTGTGACGTCGTCCTGGAATGACTGTGAATGTGCTCAGAGGAATCGCGGGTCCGGTAGGCTGCCGACCTCTTCCATTGATTAAAAGAATTGCCGGTTTCGAATAACCCTCATTAAACGATACTTCCGGCGAGTGTTGCCACTGCGTCACCAGAACGACGTGATTAGGATCGTCGATGTCGTAAAGAGCACGCTGGGGTTCGCGAAGGTCCGCCTGTCTCACGATCAATGATCCGATAATGCCATTCGTGACGTCAGCTCCTAAAAGGTTTTTTCGGAAAGTGAATCGATTAAACAAACTTGGTGATCATTGTATAATTCGTGACATTGAAAAATCATCATTAATGATTAATAATTAAAAATAAATCGATAAAGTTAACTTCTAAATAATTAAATCCATTATATATATGACCATATATGTAAAACAATTTAAAGATTATGGAATATATATCCTTAAATCAATTTTGGATTCTATAGATAATTTTATAAATGAAATAGAATAGATATTTTATAGAAAATTAAAAATTAAGAAAATATACTTTTACAAATAAATTTAATTTCAGTTAATCCAATTCATAAATATATTAATTAATTTGATTAGATTGATGGCAATATTTTCAAAGTATATAAATTTCAATAAAATAAACAAGTTCTGTAAAATATTTATTACAATCCACAAAATATTCAGCATAACAATTGCCAACCTGCATGTGCGTGCCAGAGATGTGTGCCGGGTATGGAAGCACGAAATTTGTATTGGAAAGTGGTGTAACTTGGTATTGGACATTGCGTGACCAACGGTGCGCCATCCATGTAAGGCATTTCCATTTGCGTTTGTCCACGCCAGTGCACCGCTGCTGCTTTACCAGGAAGACGATTTATCACATCCACCACGAGAATATCGTTTTCACAAACCTGTAAAAGCGTAAACCTGTCTGAAAGTTTGTAATTAGTCACCAGGCGCCGATCATTAGAAATGTTTACTGAAACGGATCGTGCCTTCATACGAGCCAATTATAGTTATAATTTCAATTAGTAGTGCCATTACAGTAATGTGTAATATGTGTGTAATAATAAATGTACTTCGCGATTAAACCGGCTTTAATATTGTATTATTCGTTTTTTCATGTTAAATCATCGTTGCACAGAGATTAAGTGGCTGAGAGATTAAGAGACGTGAGATGAAGTACAGAGAAACTATATAATATATAATAATATAATATTTAACTATATAATATTCATAAACATTCATTATATTTTTTAAAATATTTTATTTAATTTTAATTTTATATGTTTTTGAATATTTAAAAACTGAAATTTTGCCATTTTAATTTGTATTAAATAATATCTGATGACATTTATTTTTTCCTTTAAATGCTTTCAATTTCAAGTAGCAGATTTAAATAATTTTAAATGTATTAAAATATGTATTATAAAAAATACGATACAAAAAATAATAATATAATATAATAATATAACATGAGATTTTATAGAGGCTGTTAAAAATGGATAATTATCACTTAATTCCGCGAAGTGAGAAAACGCACTTAGCTTCAATCAACACTTCTAAAGCTTCGAAATGTTTGCGGTCGAAGAAGATCAATCAGATGCCTAGCAAAATTCGCTTCACTTCAAAGTGTTCACTCAGTTAAACAAGGCACGTGCGTGAAATTATTCCTGTATATTCAAGGGGCGTAATCAATTACCAAGTATATGTATTGA
Source organism: Tetramorium alpestre (assembly GCA_021460005.1). Classification (NCBI taxonomy): domain Eukaryota; kingdom Metazoa; phylum Arthropoda; class Insecta; order Hymenoptera; family Formicidae; genus Tetramorium; species Tetramorium alpestre. The sequence goes on from JAJVSH010000002.1 coordinate 1,425,464, forward strand.
ATACGTGTCTCAATCACTAGCGGCATTTAAATTTAACGCGAGATAGAACCTCAACTTTTGTTGCAATTGCGGGTTACTGATTGCATATGAAGGCGTATTGATGTTGGCAAAGCCGCATGAAACAGAAACACACTCTACATAAATTTAATGCAATTTCACTGAAATTATAGCAATGGTATATCCGTGTCATAAAATTAATCATACATTACCGATCAATTCTATAATTTCTACCATCACAGTTTAACATCTCAATTTTCAAAATAAAATCAATTATTCACGAATTCATTTTATGTTAATAATTAATAGCCAATTTGATAATATTCAAATTAAATTCATATTTGATAATAATTCACTTATGTCAAACTAAATCCCGGTCTACGACTGTTCCCGCGTCTTTATAGATGATGAGATAGCAAAATAACATGGAAAATTTTCAACTCTCAATTTTCTCTTACGCGCCTACTGAAGCTTTAACATATAATAACTTTGTATCAGGTACTTCCAATTATCCATAAATTATTTGCGAATAAACCATTATGGAACGTATTGCTCTAATTAAAGAGTGTGGGAGAGTAGCGGGCGATATTGTAAGCAAATTGCGCTTTTGCAATGAACTTCATTGAATTCCCGGCGGTAAGTGTGATGCACACCGGACTATTGATCGGTGGTTGAATATCGAGGTCATACCTGAATACTGGGTCCTGGCATTTGACGATTGGCCGTAAGAATACCCCGTCTTTGTCCATCCGCGGAAACACAATGGTTGGCCAAGCAAGCCGTCTGATTCAATGGACAGTCACCGCATGATCTGTAAGGAAAATTGCAATCTCTGGCACCTAAAGCATATACATAAACGTACGGGAAAAAATCAAATCATCGTACTGTGTCTCTTACCAATGGCAAGAGCAGATTTGCGAAATAGAACTTCGTGTACTTTTGCACGAGAAACTTTTCGTGAAACGCCTCATCTGCTTGCCTTGTATAGATTTGTCGGCGATCTTCTAAAAATCTTTTCAAACGCGCGAAGATACATCATAACTACTATTTGCAAGAAAAAAATACCAGATATTATAATATCTCAATTAGAGATAAGATTATATGAATAAGTTATTTGCATAATTTAGCAAAGATGAAAAAAGTGACCTATATTATTCAGTAGCAAATATTTGCACCGTTTGTTCAACTTCATTCGCTTTTATCAAATAACTGTGAGATCGCCGGTTTACTCTCCTCGATAGAAATATATGTTACTGTGCAATGTTCGTTTCTCATGTCGCTTTCGATGAAACATCACGCGATTGATCACGCGGGTCTTCCGCATTACATCGGTAAACGCTTAGGAATTGCTTAGGAATTGCATAACGGTTATTACGTCGACAAGTCCGAAACCGGTGCAGCGCTATGCTGTCATAATCGTTGCACGGTTAACGTAACAGAAGAAAAATCGTTACAATGTTGCAATCGCAAAAAAGAAACTTTGTAATCATATCGTATGTGAAGAAAAATACATCATAATTCCCTTGTGTGAAGCGATTACAATTCAAGGCACGTTTTTTATTAGGTACATAAAAAGATACTTTCCCTTTCGAGTACATCTTTTTGTTCGAACAAGTGGATTTTTCACACATGGTTATGGTGGTCAAAATGTGTATGTAAGTTAACGTGATTTCACGTTGTTAACCTTAATATAGTGTAGACGCAATTATAATATGCATATTTTGTAGAAGATGAACATTGCGTAATACTTCGCAACACTCAACTTTCGTATAATACTTCCTTGTCTAATCTTAATCTTTCTATCTCGACTTATTTATTGCTTTCCCTAATTTTGATGATATGTATTAATTTATACACAACAGGCTGTTTTATTATGCAAGTCTATCATGAAATAAATTGACATTTAAATATCTAATTAAATTTGAAAAAATTTGGAAAATTATAGCAGAATTATGAGGAAATGAAAATACATAAAAATATCATAATTCGGTGCTGATTATTTATTAGATAATCAAAACGTTGATTGACGTTAGTGCGGTAATTAGCGCTGTTTGACAGTCCGCATAAAAACAGGACAGATTATACGATTTGTTATTTCTTGACGTATGTTCGTAACGTTTTTCGAGTATCTTATATCACGAAAATATCTTACATGCGCGGATATTAGATCCGTACAAAATGAATATAAGATGCACTGTTATTGCATACTAAGTGATTTTCTGGCTTACTTGCTGAGCGATTGGAAGACTTCTAATGTGAGTTTCACCCGGCAGATCATAGGCCAATCCAAATGGTGACACGGTCTGTCACAGGAGAGGAATGTTTGTTCTGGAAAAGAAAAATAGAAAGAGTCAAGAAAAGAAAGTAAGGAAGAAAAAGAATTTTTGCACTCAAAGCGAAGAAAGCAGTTTTCCTTGCCTCCATCAATTGGAAAAAATGCAAACCAACAATCGGTAGAGATGAAAGTCCAAATCATATAGAAAGTGCCATATAGTGCGTATAGAAGTAAAGAAAAGTTAATGATGCGCGCATCACGCGGATGCTGCGGATGGATTAGAAAGAACAAAAATGCACTTTACACGTTATAGTCAAAGCCGATCTCTATCATTAGAAAACTTTAAGTCGTTATTGATATTATAACTTAGCTATTATTGTTAGCAACAATAGTTGCTAAGTTATAATATCAATAATGACTTAAGTTGCTTAATAAAAATACTATATTCAAGCATTTTTTTACGATATAAAATCTGATAAGAAAGTTCTTGGCTTGCATCAATAAAAGACGCAGACATCTCAGATAATGAAATATTATATTTTACCTTTCAAAGTAGTTCTCCATGACATCAATATACTTAATACGTCATTTCAATTACGGACCTTTAAAAACAGTTTTGAGACTTTGCATAAAAAATGTGTTAAAGATGTATTGATGTCATGGAGAATTATTTTCAAAGATAAAATTTAATATTTTGTTATCTGAGATGATCTGTTTTCCCTGCAGTTCGGAAACTTGTATTAAATCTTAATAACAATATAATATTTCAAAACGTATTGTTTTAATAAAAAAAAATTAGAGATTACAATACTTATATGAAATCCGTGCATTTTAACTTTTATAAACTATAATTATTTATACAACTTACTCGGCCTGTAATTGTTAATATGTAAAAATGTAGCCGCAGCGGCGATCATGGTGACAACCACGAGACATCGTAAAATATACGTTGTCGGTGTCGTAACATGACGATGATGGTGAGCAAATTTAGGGGAATACATCGCCTACCAACGTTGTTATGCGACGATAACAAGAGGTGACATGTATTCCTTGTGAGCTTTAGAGATTGACGGATGAGATTTATCCAAACGATTAATTTTTATAAAATATACATGTGTCGATTAAATTACAAAAACTGTGGCTTTTGTTAAGCAGTGTGTTGCATTATATTTAATAACTTAATTGTAAGATGTCATAAATTCATCCAGATGTCATTTCTGTCAATTTCAGCGAGATTTAATGATTTTTTTTAAAATTAATATCTTTCTGCTGAAAGTTTCGAGCCAAAGGCCGGTGTCAAGGGTAATAAAATGGAAGCGTCAGCGGAGAAAACCGGCTCTGAAAAGAAAAGAGTAACCATTTGTACAGATGAGACCGAAAGTTGAATCGTCGCTTGCCTCGTACTCGTTAGACTCTTTCCAATTCCCGCTTTAAAACAAGCCATTCATCAATCAACTTTCATGAAACAACTGTGAACAAATGGCAGGGATCAGATTTGAACAGTAATGGAATTAACGATGATTAATCACATATTGAATCTATCGAATGCTATTTATCACGCATTAACTGCTGCTGTGGAAAGACCTACAAAGGTCTTCATTTAATTATAAATGCAAAGTTAATAAATTGTTGAAAGATTTTATAACGAATTTATGTAATTATAAAACGTAATGAGTACGCAATTATTTCTTGAAACATATACATATATCATTATATTTCTGAATAAAATAAATTCCATAGATGAAAATTAACGGAATAGGAAACAAGGTCAAGAACGTTTGTGCGATTGCCTAATAATCACTTTTGTTTTCGATCAGAGGGTCATTATCACGCAAAGGCGTGATAATGATTATTACGTGGAAACTAATCTAATCTGTATAATATGCATATAACATGTCCGGTCATGCATATGACACACAGAATCATGTATCTGAAAGTCTCTCTCGATTAAAACCGTTATTCACACTTCATGAATTTCATCACAGAAATCTTTTTGCAGAACTGAAATAAATTGTACAAACGTATAAAGTATATCTCTCAATTATAGAGTGATATAGTATCGAGATTCTGTATGAAAAATTTCAACGTTATTTGCGTAAGTCTTTTGTAGAGTTTGAGTCAACTGTTGATACAAGATCTAGGGAATCTTAAATAAAATATTATATCCCGTGCACAATTTCGCGCGTGCGTGTATCTATCAATGTTATATTGCATTACTACATCTTAATTTATTCTGTTTTTAGACATTAGCCTTTTGCATATGTAATCTTTCGTTACGAAATACAAAGTCACGTTTGCGTTGTCAGTCGACTGATCGATTCATGCCGGTATATCCGGCTAATGACTATGCAGTTATCAAGAAACAACGTGTGACCCTAAACGCGACAGAAAAAATAAACGCAAGGAAAGTACGACGAAAGTAATTCGGTCCGCTTAACGCCGATCGGGCACGAAGAAAAATGTAAAAAGAAGACGTATATATGAGGAAGAAAGATCTTTATGTCACTGCACCACTGCACGGACATTTACGTGGAACCGATATAACAAAAACCGCGGGCACAGTCGCGCTCCTCGTCGTAGACTGATAGGAACACCGAGGCTCCGAAATTCGTTGCCAGAACAACGTTTCTCTCCCGCTCCCTTTCGCCGTTTCAACGTTCCTCCTCGCTTCCTTATTGCCTTATAATCAATAGTACGCCTAAGTGAGGATTGGGCCTCGTTTACTCGCGCAAAACCACTCTAAAGCGAATGAATTGGACCCGCAAGAAAGACAACGCACTCACAACAGTACTAACAAAAGTCGCAGTAAAAATATGTACGAGCGTTTGCTGTATGAAAATGTGGGACTGCCAACGAATTACGACACTGCCTGCATTATGTTCTACGGAATCAATTGCATCGAACAATCATCGTCATCGATAATAAAGGAATATTTCGTTACGTAAAAGCGGTTACAAAAAGGTTTATCGTGTCAAGACGGTTTCCACTCGAATAAATTGCGTGTTATTATATTATATGCAAAGAATCGTTATGCATACATTGATGTAGATAAGTTAATCGGGCTCGATCTGAAATTATTGAGGTGATAAACAACGCGATATTTTCCATTTCATATTTTGCTGTTAAATTGATGTATCTGCCGTATATTATTTTACTAAAGTAGGTCTCTTGTTGGTATAAAAATATAAGTCATAATGAAGAATTCGAATGAAAAGTATTGAAACGACAACCGGTTTTAACATTTAAATATTTATCTATAAACGGCTAGTAAAATCGAGAAGCGAATTAGCTCGCTAATGAAGCGAAATGTCGCCCTAAAGATGCCTAAGGATGATTAAGATCGAGACAAAATGATGAATCTGGATTTCATAAATCACTGCACCACTGTCGGTTCTCGACACGTGAACCCGCTGTGTAACGACCGATATCGCCGGTACCGTCGCGCACCCGGTAGTCGACTAACGAGGAGGCCCAATTTCGTTGCCGTGGTTGTACAAATCGTGACGTATAATTTTTCCCTCTCCCAGGTCCGGTTGGTCCGGTCCACGTCCTCGAGGACCAAGGATCATGATCTTACCCGACCAGGTTTTTATCCCCGCGATTGCGCCAACACCTCGCGTGTGTTAAACACGAGACGACCTGTATGCCGGGGATATGTGTCAGAGGCTGTGTAACGATCAGTGAAAGTTCGCCAGCGGGCCCCCTCTGATCGAGGCCCCTACTAGCCTCGAGTTCCATCTCCCTCAGCCGCGAACACTTTCATCTCCCGACCTTTCTCCTTCAAGTTGGTCCAGCCGGCGCATAAAGATTTCGCTTTCGCTGATGCCCAATCGATTCCACTCTTACTTATGCGGACGGACAGAAACAGTCATCACGCTGTGGCCGCTACTATGTGGAAAACAAGTGACGTTTCGCTTTAGCAGGATACGCTTAAGCTCGCGTTTCTTCGGTCATTCACTGAGATTGCGACATCGTCGATTGCTCGGGCGAAAGTTTCCAGAGAGAAAGATAATCGGGTATATTTGGAATATTCCTGTATGATAAATGCCTAGATCGGAGGTAACAGTATAAAATCGATCAATTCAATTGTCCGCTCGACAAAATATATCTCGCGAAAATTTTCTTTGATATACCAATGTCTCATTGATAAATTGAAAAGATTATTCATAGTTTCATAAGTTTTATTATTAAGATTATTCATAAGTTTATTAGCATAGTACATATGTACAAAATATATACAATGAATATAATTTTCTCTGTTTCGTTAATATTTAAAATTGGTTTTTTTTTGTAAAAAGAAAGAAAGAAAGAAAAAAATTATGAAAATTGTAATAAAATTAAAATTACGATGCAACGCCCTTTTTCTAAATCTTTCTTTTCTATCGAATTTTTAATTATTTTCAAACAAGATTACTTTTTTCTTTAAGTAGCAATTTTTTCAAAGTCAAAAATTATTACAGACATTGCATGTAAAAGAACTAACTGATGAAAAACGTGGTTTCGTGCAGTACCAATTGCAACGATCGATTTAAATTTAGAAACATTAAATAAAGTGAGAATTTTCTAAAAATGACATGACTTTGCCTTTTTCTTTGCGGAAACATTACCTACGTCGTCATAACAACAGTCTCCGCATTTTCTCTGCGCGTGTCAAAGATAGCAGACAAAGGAAAGAATTGCGTGTGAAGGTACGATTATTAGATTTCCAAACCGATACGTTTTAAAACATTTTTCTTCTCCGAGTATTTTACCTACAAAGTGATACATATAAGACGTTACATGAATAAACATTTTTTGCACTGCGATGATTAGTGGTATACCATAAAATGATGACTTCAGCAAACATACCACAAAATGTAAAATTTCTGCATTTCTCTTACCTTCTCTTATTACCTAATACATGTTGGATAACAAAATTGCATTACTCTGTAATGACATTAGGTTATCTAATCCGTATCAAAAAAAAGCGGTCGTCATTATTATGTCATGTTAAACGAATATTACTACCCTACTTTGTAAAAGTAACAATCATGTTTCCATCTGTGACGAATAATAATTTGACACTATCTCTTTCTGTTATTTGGCACCTCGCCTTTAACACTATTACGTTTTCCGTCTTCGTCTGCTTATAAAGATGCATCAAGGAAAGTTACAGGTAATGCAATTAGTCGATCTGACTTAAGTGTAACGCCGCTCGAGCATTGCTAAAAGTGAAACTGTCTAGTCGCGAATTTATCAAAGTCATCAGTAAAACTAAAAATATTATTTGAGAAAGTGAAAGACGCGTCTCAATGCATATCTTTGCTAATGAAAATTATATTCTCTTTTCTCTTAATAAAATCTTTCTTTCAATTAGTATTTTAATAGTAGGTACTCGAGTGAAAATCTTTCTTGCATGAAAATGCTTTGGCTCGATACATTTCGCGTCCTGCAATAGTTATCAGTATTGATCTCTATTTAAGTCACTGGGTAATCAAAATTCTATTTCTGAATGTTAGAAAGGAGGTTAATAACTTTAACGGTATGCACATAAGATAAAAAATGCTGCAGAAAGAGAGAAAGGTTCTATTTGAATGATAATGCTTTTCCTTCCTGCATCTTCTCAATGATTTTATGAAAATGCAAATCTCATACTTTACTCCACTGCATTAATATTCTCGCACTTCCCACTTCATATTTCTTCAATCTTTATATTAGGTGACAATATACTTTCTATATTTTTATTATTTATCAGGAAGTTTCCAAAGTGAGACTCTCGGAATGTATGATACTCGAGATGTGCGGCTTCGTATACAGTAAAATTCCACGTTTACCGTGTAATAATTGACGCTTTCACTTGTTTAATTCGACGTAACGCATCTCTCATATTTTTCACAATTCATTAAATTTAAACATCTCGTACGCGTATTCCGCTAATACAACTTCTAGGAAGTGCGGACGGATCGTGGATGGATTCGCGTTACATTTACGGAAGATTAATCGCGGCAATCGATTCGATCGATAAACATTCGCAAATGCACAATCGCGTACAAATGTATGCATATGTTATAGAAATTACAAAATATAATCGCAATATATAATCATTGTCGAAAATGCAAAATCATGTATGCATGCTCATTTAATTCCGCAAATAATGCAATATATACACGTAATATAATTGTCGCAATTTGTTGACTTATATGTATATAATCAACTAATATATCTTTTATACGTGCACATATTAATTATTTCCTATTGCAATTTGTCTTTTCGATTAACAAACGTGTGCAATTTATTACGAGAAATTGGAAATAAATAGGAAAATTTTTACATGTGCGATTTGTAATTTCTATTATAAATGCTTAAATTAATAAATTAAAATCAAAACAAAAATAATCGTTTAAAATTATACACGAAATTATAAGTATACAAAAAATCTGACAATTAGAATTAAGATTTTGTCTTGTGGTCTATTCTGGTTTTGTCTTCTGAACTAATGTCTATTAGTTGCAGGCAAATAAAAGTTGGCGATTAGTTTATAGCTTTTTTAGATACATCAGTTTGTGAGTTATAATTAAAATCGCTGGAAGGCGGTAAAACACTGGTGAAATTTGCTGTCGAAAAACCTAAGCGATCACAAAGGATAAATTCTCAGGACGACAGATACTTCTTTGACATAAAAGAAGAGAAAGTGAAAGATATTTAGTCAGCTATGAAAAAAAGCATTGATTCGAATCAACGTTAAATTATGGTTGATAAAAAATTTCAGCACCTTTAAAACGGACGTAACACATTATCGAAAAGCGAAATTGTGTATGCGCATGTCGTTCCATACTTTCACATAGAACTTTTGATATTTGTTAATATATTTTAGCAATAGGTGGTTAGATTAGTCGCGGCATATGAATTGTAATATGCCGCAATTACAATATTACAATTCATGCGGCACATAAAAATCATTCTTCTTTTTTTTTGTAGTCAGAGAAAAAATTTATCATTATATTATTCACGTTTTAAATATTGCGATAATGAGATAATAAACGAACGATAATAAACAGAATTTTTGTCACATATTATTATTCATATTATATTTTTTACACCGCATTCATCCTAATGACAAGTTTTTTTTAGTTTTGCAAATAAAGATTTAAAATATGTGATAATAATATGAAATATTGTAAGATAATATAATAAAACCATTTAATAATAAAATAATAATGTAAAAGGTAAAAAGTAAATATTAATAATGTAAAATCGATATATCGCTGCATTTCATAGATAAAATAAAAAAAATATTATCTCATTTATTTATCTCGTTTATTATCTCATTATCGTAATATTTAAAACGTGAATAATATAATGATAAATTTTTTCTCTGACTACAAAAAAAAAAGAAGAATGGTTTTTATGTGCCGCATGAATTGTAATATGCGGCATATTACAATTCATATGCCGCGACTAACCTAACCACCTATTGCTAAAATATATGAACAAATATCAAAAGTTCTATGTGAAAGTATGGAACGTTTTATATAAACGAAGGCAAGAAACTTTAACAAAATTTGAAAAAATAAAATTAATAATGCGACATATAAAGTATATGATTTCTGCGTGTAGGTAAATGTAAAATTACGCGAAAACAGTTTTATTTAATTCTATTTTAAAAAACATAATATATGACATAGACATATTAAGATGTTAATATGTCTATGATATATGACACCAAAAGATATTTTTTTCCATTATAAAATAGAAATATTTTTCATTTTATATAAAATAAAAATAAAATTCTTTAATTATTACCAATTTTTATAAAAAAAGAATCGTGTATTTATTATACATACGTATAATATAAATGACAGAAATACTATTAAATAATTATATTATATTTGTTATACTATTAATAATAAATCTTTTTCACTGCTTGGTGTCTTAAAAAGATCTCATCTACCTACTTTCTATCAAATAATGGCTAAGATTGATGACATTGATGTCTGAAAGCATGACAGTATTGTATGTTTTAAGTTGACATACACTATACACTATCTTGTATTATATCCGAGAAATGTAGCCGCGGGCAATCAGTATCCTTAGCAGTGGGATTGGTAACAGAGTATGCATATACATAACTGTAAATTTTGATTTAAGGTCATTTACCTCTTGTTTAGAACTCAATCGGGACCAATCACGCAAAACGCCCCTTCATTATCTCAAGTTCTCTTGGAGAAATGTTAAAAAAGTATATTATGAATATTTGGAAGAGGAGAGTTTCTGTATTTCTTTTTTTGGAAATTGTTTGCAAATAATATAGTCAATAGTTTTTTTTAGTAAAAAATGACCTGAATATATACTTTTCAATTTAATCTCGAAAGTTTCGAAAAAAAAGAACGTACAACGATTTTAATAATAATATTCTGTACTATCATATGGGACATAACAATATAATTAATGTCGACGCATATGAATTTATACAAGTGATAGTAAACTTAAATTTAAATTAGTTTAAAAGTTTAATCATGTACATTTATAATCCAGCATATTAGAATATTTACTGTTTATCTGCTATTATTGTATTCTAGTTTTTTATACTTGTATATCTACATACTTGCATACATTTTAATGTAAGAAGACAGTTTTTTTAAATTTAATTAATACTTATAATTAATATTATAGATAGAAAGTGACATTTAATTTTATTATATTTCTGCATTACGCCTTATTTAAATTTAATTTGTTTGAAAATTTTGTTAAAAAATTAATTGATAAAAACTATATATCAATATCACTAATAATAATTATAACGTAAATGTAGAGTTAATTAACATGAATAGAGTGATGACAAAAATTGCCAGTTGTCAATCCTTTCTCAAATTTTTTTCTACATTTAATTATAAAATAATATGTAATATAAATAAAATTGAAGTAAAAACATTCCATTTATTTATCAAAGCAAAAATATAAAAAAGGTATTAGAATATTCGAACATATTTGAACTTAAATTTATATTTGCTTCTAAGTAGGTTAATATAAAAGAATAGAGTAGACTTAAAAAAATCCGAGTGAAAGGATAACTATAATATTTATCAAAATATAATCCATAAGATCATGCATAATTAAAGAATTTTAAAGCAAGATAATAAATTATACACACATGTAGTATTTCATTATTAATAATTGTTCTTTAATGACAATTTTTATATTTTTCTTTTCTCTTTCTTCCAGAAGCGTTGCCGAAAATTATGCCAAGTACAGCTGCATCACATAAACTTTTAAACTATTTGAACGTTTCAACGTACATGCTGAATGTTTTACGGCAAAGAAAGAAGATCGTTCCCACGAGTGAGGTACGGGATATCCTTTCGTCTCTCGTGTTTATACTTGAAAATCAACGTTTTTGCTTTCGATTTATTTAATTTTTCTTACTATTAGACTTTTCACTCACCTGGTATGGGCGTGAAATAGATAATGGTCGTGACCACGGAGCTCAGGCCAACAAAGATCCCGAATCTGAAGAGCATGATGCGCCTGGACGGACCGGGACTTGTTAGCCGAGATAGCCGGAGTGCCGCAAGAAGCGCAAGAGCGTGGAAAAGCAAGCCGCCGAGAGAAGGTACGGACTGTCCGATGTCGTAGCCGCGTATACACTAACGCTGCTTGAGCAAGTTCATTGCCAGGGAGAGAGTTGATTCCCGATTAAAAGAAAGATGCGGTTTCAAGTACGGAAACGCTAGCGTGTATGCTATGCCGTTTACTACAAGGCGCAGAGATTATACACTGGTATCTCCTCAGGAAGGATCACGATACCCGTCAATCTTCAGGGAAATCGTGAACTTCGTGACCTTTCCACAATAATGTCCTTCCTACTTAGGAACTTTCCTCTCAACAATATCATGTTAACAATAGCGCATAACACCGCTAATTTCTATAATAATTTCTTAATTATTTTAATCGTGTAAATTATCTATTAATTATATTCTTTACGAGACGCGAAAATCGGAATAATTATACATTGTAACATAATAATCATTTGTCTCTAGAATTTCGATATTGTCTTTTACGTTTTTGATTGTACGTTTTTGATAAGTATAATTTTAATCTAAATATTATGATTTGTTATTTTTATATTTTTGAGAATTCTTATTAATTTCCTGGGACTTTTATTCTCAATTCTTTCCGGTAATAATACGTTCTATTTCGTGAAGTCTTTATACATATTGTATAGTTTTCTATATTGATCATTAAAATATACAATTCTCTATNCTATATACAATTCTCTATATATTAATAGATATTTTAATTTATAATTACATTTACAGTTTACTTAGTACTCTTTACTTATCAATAACATGCTGAAAAAATCAATAAATTGTAAGTAAAAGGTAAATTATTTTAATTTATAATTATATTTTAATTTATAATAATAATTAAATTATAAATTGAATTACAAAAGAAGTAATAAAAAAGAATAATTAGTATCTGAGCCGAAATTAATTTACATTTAATTTACATTTTTATAACATTAGATACAGGTTATATATTTTTATTTCTTATAACATTTAGGTATTATATATTAAATTAATTAATAATTACATTAATCAAATATTATGTTATATTAATATTTTTTAATTACTTTACGTTTATTATATTATCACATTATGTGTTACTTTTAAAAAGATAATGTACGAATGTAAAATAAAGAAACAAAAATATTTCTAATTGCAAAATATAAAATAAATGAATAAAAATGTAAATTAATATTTGAGTTTGAAAGTATTGAAAAAGTAGCTGAAGGAAATATACAAGTAAAATTACATAATACATAAATACAGTTAGAATTTTATTTAACCGATATTTGGCTCATGCATATACATTTCTGTCATACATACGTGTATCATCGAGGGAAATTATTGCAGATTAGTATAAGAGTGAGAGACCGTGATGGCGATACCGTCGCTGCAGCCAGACTTTGTACATACATACATACAGTGGATGGTCCCGTTTGATTTCGCTTGAGCTCCAATATTTGAGGTTATATTTCACACGCACGAAAGAATAACATTATGATTGAAGTCACTAATCAGAATTTCAATGAGGTGTATCCACAGTTGGAACGCACGTTGAAGAATGCAAGTTTCATAGCGATTGATGGGGAATTCACAGGTATAGAAGGCGATGATGCGAAAAATAGGTTAGTTTGTACTCTCCTGAGTGGAAACGTGTATTCAAGCGGCGTTACAACGAACATTGATGACAACGCTTCACGTTTTACCCTTGCAGCCTGTTTGATTCTACACACGAGCGTTATGAGAACAACAGGAGCCACATTCAGCCATACGTAATAATCCAATTTGGTATCTCGGCGTTCAAGCGAGAGCGTGATGAGAACAAGTACATTGCGGAGGCGTTCAATTTCTTTCTGCTGCCTAGATCTATTCCGTCGAAGAAGAGACAGTTTCTTTGGCAGATTCAAGCGTTAGAGTTCCTGACCATATATGGATTTGATTTCAACAAAGTATATATGCATTCTTTATGCATCCGTTACAGATATTAGTTTATTTCTTGAGTTACTAGCGAGTTACTCATTACTAATATAAATTAAGACCTTAAATTATATCTGACATTTTTTAATGCGTAAGAATAACAAATTTATGAATGTAAAAAAATTTCAGCTTGCCTATCAAGGTATTCCATACCTTGATCAAGTCGACGAGGCAATCTTACAACAACAGATACAAGAGGATACGTTGTTTTACAATATAGAGCAGTCTATCTCTTACGAAGAGGAAGATAATTTTAAAGCTGCAGTCACTCAGACATATGAATGGCTGAATACAGCCAGTGATGAAAGAGACTCATTTAAAATTAAGTCTTCAACTCCAACTTTGCAATATTTCATGCACAAGGAATTGAGAAAACGCTTCCCAAATATTTGGACTCTCTCAGGGAACAATATGGTATAACCATATACTGCTTTTCTGGAAAAAAAGGTTTCAAATCTTTCTTCCAAAGTTTTAAATTTCTTTAACCTTTTAGATAACTGTGATTAAAGTGCCACCAGAGTCAAGAAAAATTTTGGAAAAGGAAGAAGGCTGTATATTGGAAAATGTACTGCTTGAATCATACATAGGTTTTTCAAAAGTGTTCAAGCTTTTAGTCAGTTTAAAAAAGCCTATAGTTGCACATAATTCGTTTTTAGATTTTATGTTTATGCATCAACAATTTTACAAGCCATTACCACGTACGTATAATTGTAATAATAGAAAAGTTTATTTTTTAAGTGTTTCCGTTATTCACAATATAGATGATGGAGATTAAAATTGTATACGTATATATATTTATATAAAAATTACAATTATGAATATTTTGCAGAAAAATATACTGATTTCAAGAATAATATACATGAACTGTTTCCAACAATTTATGACACAAAATACTTAAGTTTTGAACTGAGAGAAATTCTCAAAACAGAAGGTAATTATTTATTAATTTGTAAGATTGTAGAAGATTACAGAAACATATTAAGTACATTCTTTTTCTTTTCAGAAAAATGGAAACGTAATACTCTGAGTGCTCTAGTCAATTATTTTATGGAAGACCAAGGAAAACGTATAGTATTAGGATCACCTACTATTGAACTTGTAACAGATTCAACCGAATCAAATGGTAGATATATCATTTTTTCTTTATACTAATTTCTATTCTAATATTATTGTTAATTTATAAATTATAATTGTATTTTTATAGTATAAGTTCTGTAGTATATTTTTTATAATATGAAAAAAAAATTTTAGATACTATCTCTTCTAAGAAATATCATACTGCAGGATGGGATTCTTACTTTGCTGGTTATATATTTATTAGAATAGCTCATATATTTGCCACAAAGCGTTATGGAGAGTGAGTTATATATTACATAAAATCTACAATAAAAATCAGTTTTTTTTATTTTTGACATATTTAATAAACATATATATATTTTATTCTGTCTTATAATTTTAGAAGTTTAACTTCAAAGCAGTTTACACATACAGAATTAATGAATAGCGTAAAAGGCTTTGCAAATTGTGTAAATATCATACGCGCCGATACGTCGTACTTGGTAAGGAAAAATACGAAGTATTTTAACAATAAATATATTATTTTGCAAGAAGAATAATTGACTATATACTATTTTTTCACAAAGAAAAAAATTAATTTGCTAGAGATTTGATGGACCTGAACCTAAATCGACTCGACCAAAATGGCTGTATGTGAAAACGTTAACATCAAAACCGATAAACACCTCACAGGTATTACGCTTAAATTTTGCACATAATATTGCAAATACAGTAAATTTAAGATTTAAATATGTATTTTGCATATCATAATATATATGTAAGATGAATTTTTAATCAGTCTGCATGATTGTGAAATATTTTTTCCAGATAGCTGAAAAAATGTCGAAGTTTGGTGCCGTTGACGTAAAACAATATGCACCGAAGCGCGTGTTAGTTGCAGTAGCAAATCATGGAAGGTTAGTAATCTATACTTTATATCAAATTTCCTTTTATAATAGTTTTTATGTTCTACATTACTCATATAAATAACGGGAAACGTCAGTATTACACAAATTTTGAGAAATGTGTATGAGAAATAGGACGCAACTTTATACATATATTGAAAAACGGTTGCTGCCAACTGCGTCCGATTTCAAGATATATATGAAAATATCATAATTCTGTGCTGTAGAAAAACGCGAGAAATTAAATCTTCTAATCAATCCAAAAACTGTATTCAATTTTATTCGTCTACAAATCGAATAAATATTAATATTGAATATATAATTGTACAAAGAAGGGAGAGAAATTTGTAATAGTGTGAAGCTGCTTCGATGCAAAGTAGCGGAACTATTTTGGATACTCTTCAAGGGCAGCCACATATATTTACTAACGTACCACACAAAATGTGATTTTAGTGCACCTTTCTTACTCATTTTCATATGAAACAATTATATTGCAATGCAAACTCACATTTCTTCTTTATTGAATTAGTGATTCGTCTTACTCAAACATTCAGAATATAATTGAGAAGATTTTTTTAGAAGATTTCTTTATAGCCAGTTAATTTAATATTAAAAAAAATGTGATTTTCTAAGTTATTATAAAACAAAAACAATTTCATAAATAACTTAAATTTCTTTAATTTTAATATTTCTGAAGAAGTGATAATTATTTAAAAAAAGTTATTGAGAGTCTGATATCAAATAAAGAAATTAGAGAAACTAAAAATAGCGATTAGAAAGATGACTTAATATTTTTAATATAAGTATGTTATATCGTTATTTTTAAAATATTTATTCAAAGACTGCGACTGTGAAGGAATCGATTTCATAATTAGCAATGTTACATCAAATTATTGCATCATTTCGTAATGGCGAATCGCAGTACACGTTTGGCTAGAGAGTTTATTTTTCCAATCTGGTTGTACGATCGATCGATCGACTGCGCGCGTTTGTCTAATTCAGATAGTCTGAAAACACAAACCGTCGAATATATCGCTAATTCAGTAAATCTATTACAATCGCTTGTTTTGCGGAGAGCGCGTTGAGATCGCGAACGCGTTAAGTACTTTGCGTCCGTTTAAACACTGCAGGTGTTCGCACAACACACCCTCGTAAATTTCAGTTTTTCATCAATGAAATAAAATATTTTGTACACTGCATTCATTGATCTGTCGTCACGGATCACGTTTGATAAATTGCGCGTTCTCTGTTATCACTCTTGAGAGTATCAAAATTTTTCTCCTTATCTCTAAAACAATTTGATAAGAGAGCACTTGAAATATTCACTTCGCATGTTTTTGCACAGAAAGCAATCCTCGACATCGCTCGCTCGACACTGAAATTAAAAAAATAAATTATCTCATGGAACGTGAACAAACGCGTTTTATGACGAAATTTTTCCTAATATGACAAATAATTGATTCGATGCCGTCATATTGTACACGTAAGATTTTCTTCGTCATTGGCACCATTCCCGTCTTTATGTCGCTTTTACCAACGAACTTTTGCGGATATATTTACAGCGCTTATTAAAAGATCGCCACTGTCTACACCAGCGTGTACATTATTATTAACGATCTATTATTACACTTGATGTGGCACACGTGTGCAACTTTTGTCACGCGAAATTGGCTTAACGCGTTATTACGTTTATCTCGTCGAGCGGGACGATCAGGTTTGTTGGACACGCTCTCGTTTGCAACACAACGATCAAAAGCGATTTCCTTAATCGTTTTGCAGCGCACGGGACATATTACAACACTTCAAGCAAAACAAGGAGCTGTACGTAGTGCCATATAATCCGATTCGGCATTCACCCTCGGTTCAACTTGTTCTATGGTACGTATAAGAATCGGTAATTAGCAAGAGTTTTATATGCATGATAATTTGGCATGAATCCCGTGAACAAATTGTCTTTCGAAACCGGACGCATGAAATAGACATATTAGTCTGTTTAATTTATTTAAAGTATCTTGTGTATTTCTCTCTATTGATGATTTACAGCATTTATACGTATGTAGAAGAAATTCGATTTTCGGTATTCATTTCTTTGCAATTCGTATAGATATATTAATTATATTATACTGTCCCAATATGTTTCAGGTTTTTTAATTTACAAGTAACTTAATCTTTATTCGATAAAATGTTCCTCCTAAATTAATTTTATGATCTGCCTGTATTATAAAGAGAGAAATTAAATGTGCTTCAAAGTTAAATATATTTTATAGAAATAATTTCTTCTTCTACCGAACTTTCATAATCTCGTGTCAAATCAAAATATTTTAAAGGCGAAAATATTTGGAAATCACTAGCTGACTAGTCAAAAAGTTTTCTCGGCAATTTAAAAACTGAAACATTAAAGCATGATTCTGTGATTTTTGAAAGAAAATTTGGATGCTTGAGCATCAAGATATTAATATAAAAGAAGCTAGTGTCAATTAGCTGTTCGTAGCCGCGACAAAATGCGATAATTCTGGGACATCTCTCCTCTATACATTGACTTCGAAGCACCTCGCGGTGTCGTAATTACGATTTTAGTCGCCGACACGTTAAGACCGATCCGATCTGTATTATAGTGGCGGATTACCGCTGAAGCCATTACGTCAAAGAAATTAATGGTTCCCGATTGAGTTGTGTTTGCGAAGTCTCTAATTACCGTAGATGCAGAAGCTGCGACTCGCGTTGCCAATTGTTGCGAAGGTATTAACGAATGGTCTAGATGATCGTTGCATTACCTAACGTTTGCGGATGAAAGAGTTTGCGTACCTTCTCGTTTTCCTGGCTATCCCAGTTACGATCGATATATCAATCCGCGCTGATTATTATCGCATTTTAAGCGCAATGAAAATGCTATATTTAGATCATCAATCCGTGCCGTTTGCGTTCGCACTCATGTGCCACGTAATGAAGTTCTTTGAATTTATGTAGAAACTTGATGCTCATTGATTTTCATAATTTTTTCCGTGATGCAAGTTTTCCTTGAATAAAACTTTCGTCCGACATATTTTCGTAAAATTTTATCTTACTGACGAAAAAAAGAATACATAATTTGAAATTAAATCCTTTCAAAGCTGGATTTTGATTATGGAATTATTCATATAAATTAAAATATTTAAATTTTAATTTTATTTGTTGATTTTTTTATTGTTACATAGATGTAATAATGCGATATATTTGTTAATAAGTGGCTGATTTTTTTTGTTAATTATAGGAGCAGTATAGTTGTTTCCGGTGGAATTTTCGCGTGGGTGCTGCATCAAAAGTTTCAGAGAAGCTCTTAAACAGACTGTAAATATTTTTAAGATATAACAGAGAGTTTATTTTAAATTATGAGAATATATTATCTAATTGAAAAAAAGAGACATAATTTAAGATGATAATGTAATAAAAAATTAAATACATTTTTTTATAATAGTAAAAGATAAAATATTACTGTGATTCTATAATATATTATTTTGCGTGTCTTTTTGTTATCTTCGATTTACAGCCAGGATTTCTGAGAACATCGATTCCAGATTGGCGAACGTATCTATCATCAAAATTAAGATTGGCGGATCTGAAATACTTTGCGTATAAAAAGCTATTTGCGACGTAAACAAGACTGTTTGCCGTTCTGTCGAATTAAAAGAGCAGAACATAAGGCGGTACGGGTCCGAGATGCAGAAACGACAAGCATTTTACGCTCCACCGCGATGCCTGTCGCCATTCTGTTTAAATTTAAGATTCAGCTCGGGTGCGGAATCTTCGTGAGAGTTGTTATTATTATGACTCGTAGCGAGAGCTCGAGAGTTCTAAGTCGGACGGAGGTTGAAGCTCGAAGTTTCGTATTGAGCAGGAAGTGCTCTCTGTTCTCGCTTGCCAAAGAGACACTTTTTTTTCCCTTTTTGAAAAAGTTTAACTATCCCTGCCGCGATCACAAGCTGTCGATTGCCACGCACGTCTATCCGTCACGTTCTTCTTCCCTTGATGTTCTTCCTTTTGTTACCGCCCAACTGTCCCGGATAATTGTATGTTAGGATTCCTTCATGCGTGTTTTCCGCAAGACTTTTTCTAGTAATGCGTGGGAATGTATCCGCGAAAGAAAATAAGGCAAATTTCTCGTGAAACTATACTTCGTTGTCCGATATCAGGATCTAAAAAAATAAGACTAATTTTGCTGTAATATTGCAAAAGATGCACTTATCCTCAGTAAAAAGATTTTTTTCAATTTTAGCGTTGGAGAGAAGGATAATATAATGAAAATCGATATTATATTTTTAACATGTCTTCATTTGTATATCTCTATTGAAAGATATGAAAAACCGTCTCTGAACATATTTCTTTCGAAGTATCCATTGCTATATCTAGGTGTTGAAAGTAAAGAATTGGAGAGTGAGAGGCATCGATTACGCTATCAGGCGATGCATTTCCCGATCAGAGTCCGCAGTTTATCTGCTCCTGAGGAAGAACCACGACGATATCTCCGCAAAAGTTTTCTCTGGCCGTTACCCAAGGCCAAAGCACTCGAAATAATGCGGGAGCAATTTGTGTAGGCGTGCGGCCGGACAGTCAGCTTGGTCGCGCTGGTATCCGATGGCAGGTGGATTCAAGAGATGGTCCATCCCTCCTCCTCCTCTCTCTCTCGTTCTAGTATCGCGTAGATGAGGTAAAGGTCGCCCGTATGGGCTCGAGCCCAGGGCTACGGAATTGGGTTAATCAGACTGCAAAGATCGGACTCGAAATTGATTAATACTCGCGACGCAATCGTATTCGATATGATCTCGAAGTAAGACGAAAACTGGAGATTACCTATATACAAAGTCGCAAACATTTTTGGACACTCGATGAGAAAATGTAATCTCTTTTTTTCGCAGCGGACTGTGATCATTTGTTATAAATTTTGACATTGCAAAAAAATCATTGTTACATTTAAAAAAATGTACGCTTTAACAAATTTACAGCTAATTTTCTTGTAACTGAAAATTTGATGTATGTGAATACCATTTTAACTGATCCTTGAGTTACAAATATGTGTGTGAAGGAGAGTGAGACCTTACATTACATAACAGACTAATTTCTAATGCGATTGATTTAATAATTAACGTTTATAGTTCAATGTTAGATAATTATGTCTTTTATTGTCTCTTA
This sequence comes from Tetramorium alpestre, assembly GCA_021460005.1. Lineage (NCBI taxonomy): Eukaryota > Metazoa > Arthropoda > Insecta > Hymenoptera > Formicidae > Tetramorium > Tetramorium alpestre. Next base: position 1,446,382 of record JAJVSH010000002.1, read on the forward strand.
ATGTTATTTAACACTATTTTATAATTTAACGATTTAACAGGTCGAAAAAAAATCGCATTGAGATATTAATCTCATGCAGTTCCACATACGCAAATGCAATTCTGGCTAACGATCAACGTGTACAAATACAGAAAATATAACGGCGTGGGTGGACAACATTTCTCAAACTTATAAAAACGGTATTAGATCACGACACACGTAAACACGTTTGGCAGTCGTACACATGCACGCCGGCGCTTGCTGTGAAGTTAAAGTCCATCAGTGATCTCCTAAGAGGTTCTTTAACATTCCGTAACTTTTATCATGCAATTATATCACTCACTATTGTAAGATTATTGTCATATAAATTTTATTTTATCATCATTATAATTTTTCTTCATTCTTATGTACATTAACTAATTTTAACATCGATTTTTATACGTGCATTTCGTGTTTCTTTAATGACATGCTGAATATTATTAAAAAGAAATAATTGTTTTGATAGTCAAGTTGTTATCAACTTAAATTAATGATTAATATTTTCTAATTATTTTATTATAATGATTTCGTTTGCCATTGATTTTTTTGAGTATTGTAAAATTTTTGGTTCAATTAATCGTTTAAGGAATGAAAAGGATGAATCAGGAACATCTCGCATAAAACAATTTGTCTTAATGTATAACGTGCAGAACGACGACGAATCATTAATTCGAAGTGGGACAAAGCCACGAGTATTAATGGAATTTCCCCGAGAATTGGCTGCCGCCCGGCAATGTCGAGTCTACCAAAAGCAACGCGAGTCTATCCCCTTCGAATACCGTTCCTCCACTTCCCTCGTTCCTCTTTATCGTCACATGCACGTTACGCGTATACTTTGTCTTCGTCTCTAGCTTTTTTCCTCTCGCGCTCTCTCTCTCTCTCATTCTCGTTTTCTCTCTCCCGCGACGGGCTCGTTACCGCTCGCTTGCTGCCCGTAAAATCGTATCTCGTGACTGCCAGAAATATGCTCTGCGAACCCACCTATCCGTTCGCCTTCACTTATCGGTCCGGTGCCGTTCCCAGGACGACGGAGGAATATCGCCCGGCGACCGTAAAGACGATTGAAAATACTCCGTCGCGAGCTTCTCTCGTCGGTGAATTTTGAAATCCTCACCTCGTCGCCGATGCAGCATCGCGCCGCCTGGTATAGCTTAGCACCTGTCGCACCGTCGCCGACGGCAGTGGAAATAACCGTCGTTGTGCACAGACCGGAGCAACCGCGCCCCAAGTAGTACGAATAAACGTGGACGCGCCGACGTGTATCCACCGTTCGCCATGATAAAAGGGGGAAAAAAACCTGGCCTTTCGAATTATTCCTCGGCCATGTTTCGAGGCCACTAATCAAATATTTTGAAAAACTATTAAACTATAAATATATTGATATATTCATATCTCTATTAAATTATATATAATACATATATATAAATTACATATTAATACACTGGAAAAAATTCTGATTAAAAACGGACGAATCAGAAAAATCTTGTAGGATTGATTAAATATTCTGGTTATTATAGAAGTTATAAAGCATTGAGTTCTGTTGTAATAATCAGAATTTCTATTATAAAAACCAGAATATTTGATCAATCCTACAAAATTTTCTGATTTGTCCATTTTTAACCAGAATTTTGTTTCGGTGTATAATTTTATATTAAAATAAAAGTTACATGTAATATTAAGATGAAAGTTACCATGATATGTTAATATATTGATTGACGCGATGTTCTGCTTTACATTATTACAAATATTTCTAAAACGTGAGAAAGAAAGCGAGAGAATTCCCGAAAAGGTTTTTCAAATTGAGATAACCGAAGCAAGGCAACCGACGCTTGTAATTCTCTTTATATGAAAGCTAGCCATTTATATTTGCCGCTGTATCCACGTATTTTCGAAAGAGATATTATATAATCCGCAGAGAGATCTACAGCGACGTCTGCTAGATCGCTGTCTATCTTAATCCCGATGTGTTTAGAAAACTAAACGGGCGCAATGGCGAGAACTCGAATTCTCCGCGGTATGCTGTTGAACGGGCGATGATGAAAAATCGTATGAGAAAAGAAATGAGATTAATCCCATGCTAGCCAGACACACTGGGGATTCTCGTAGACGGTCCCAGTCCACAACAGTTTCTTATTCCGAAGTTCTCTCTACGACTATTTCGGTCCATAAGCTGAATCGCGGAAATAGCCTAGCCTAGCCCCTGGCCTAGAGCGTAGGCTTGACCGGCCGTAATAGCGGCTTTCTCAAGGATCCTTCGAGACGTCACGTTCTCGTTGGGTAAATTAATAAAAGAGCGTAACGAGAGATTATTTTCTCGCGTCCAAATAGGATTAATATGATACGTTTCTTTGTGGGCATGCAATCGCATTACGCGAATGCCGATCCGAATTGTAATTATGGTACATATATCGCATGACCAACCAACAATCGACAAATTCTCGAAGATCGTATATTGTTCGCAGAAATAATCCCGCGAATCGTAAAATTATTAATACTTCGCATTTATCTTGCTCAACCAACTCTCTTTCTTTATTGAATAGAAAGCACTCTTTCCAATCATTTTTGGAAATATTGAAAATATTCCATATTTTCAATCATCCCCAAGCAGCATTATGTCGCAAGTAGTTTATAGCGAAATTATAAAAAAGATAAAGTTATAAAAGAGAGCATTGTGCTAATAAATCTGAAAATTAGTAAAATTCCATTTACAGATATTTGGAAATTACAAGAAGCAATAAATTAATAAATACAAAGAAATTTTATATAAAATTTTCTCTAAAGAAAATCGATTCGATATTTATCAAGAGATATTACGTATTAGCAATACAAAGAAGAAGTTGATTCTCGCCGCATATTTTTATCATCCCCAGCATGTGCGTAATCGACAGAAGCCCTTGCTCTCGTATTGTCTCGAAATATTCTTCCTTTCATTGCGTAATAATACATCTTTCGCGTGCTCTTAAAGGAATGAGCTTACTTTGCCCTTTCCTAATATGGCTTTGATAAACCAATGAAGCACGACACGTACATAAACCTTCCATAAGTATCTATATTTATTATGCAATTAATATCCGATGATTAGCGTATCAAGAAGCGCAGTCTCGGTGAAACGCATCCTTTTTTTCGCGCAGGAATTAATTAATTTTTTAATAGTGATTTTTTTTAGCACGTGTGTATATAGAGATAAAAATATCAAGATATATATTTGAAAGCATATACTATTCTGCGTTGAAATTCCTTAGAAATGAGGCGCTAAAAAAATCATAGAATTTTCATATTCATCCGCAATCTCAAAATATTAATTCCCGCATCGTATCACTTTCATATGAGTGATCTGTCTGACAGAGATCGGTGATAGTGTCGCGATAATGACGTGGCTTCGGGTTACTCTCTATTATCAGGAATCTTGGGTGTCCGATAACTCGCGCCGGCATGGTCGCCCGTACTCGCGTGAGCCCAGCGCCAAGTTCGACCCCGAAGGTATCCTTGCGACTATTTTCGCGTTACGTGTTTCGACATGATAGATGAGACTTTTCTGCGTTTCATCGACGTCGCGTCGCACCGCGCGGTACCTGCCAAAGATTCCCCGGCTCGGCAGTAGAGAACGACGAATAATTTAGAATCGCGGGCGATACCTGTCGTGCGCGCTCCTCGCAGTTGCTGGGAGATCTTTTTTCATGGAAAACTGTACATATACTTCTATACAATTGTTTTTCGAATCTTGTATAAACGTAATGAGCCTCGTTATCAAGATTACTTACTTCGAGTTTTTACGTTTTTGCCTGATCCATCTGTAACATTTTGGGAGTCCGAATATTTCACAATAGCTGCATAAATGAAATATTTAACATAGAAAAGATATTTAGAGAAGATTATTCTTTTACAATAATCTTAAGTTTTTTCATTTTTATCATTCTTGAATATATTTATATTCAATTTACATAAAAAGTTATCTCATAAATATCTTATAAAAGTAATATTAACTTTATTAAAATATTTTTAAATTTTTATGAAATCTGTCATGAATACATTAATAGACATTCATTAGAAATTTAATATTTTTTAAATTATTTTATTAAATCAGAATTACTAAATAAGAATTACAAATTTAATATTCAATTTCAGCGATAAATGAATTGTAGAATTTTTTTCTCGATTCTTTCTTTTCTTGAATTCAGAGAGGCACAAGTTCATTCGCTTAGAACGTCATGCGTCACGCAACAACTGTGACGTTCATAAAGCCGTGACGTTGCCTTCCTCAAGATGGGTAGAGACGATCTGAAAATGCAACAGAATTCCTGGCGATGTCAGCACACACATCTCAGCCTTCGTTCATCTGCTATTTTTGCTCTTCTTAAGCGGTTCTTAACGTTTGGACATAAGCGTATTAGATCTGCCTGGCAACTTCGATGTTAAGAAAAAGAAAAATAACAAGTGCACATCTTTTCTTAGGTTTAATTTAACGTACACGCTTGTGAAACACTAAGATTCTCCAAGCACTGCATATATGCTAAACGCAAATCAGATGACAGTTTACGTGTTTCAGGGCTATTATCAAAAATAACTTTCAAATATTATTTAAAGTTATGTATTATAAAAAGAGTTGTACATTACGTATTAAATTATTCGCTTTTCTCGATCATATTTCACACGAAAGACTCCCTCTTCAAAAGAACATGAAATTTACGCTTCCTTAAAATAAACAGACGTATTTTACGAGATAACCTGACTTTCCAATATAGATTTATGTAAAGTTTGTTACATAAAATCGTTTCAATACTGGAAAATACGCTGAAGATGTCTTGCGAGGAAGATCGAAAATACGGCGATATAAACAAACGCGCGTCTCTTATTTTTAACTACTCTCCTCTTCGTCGTTTACAAAGATTAAATTAAAACAATTTAAGGGACGTGCGTTTTTTGGCCAGTGCCCTGTTCATTAGGGACACTGACAGTTATGCCATATCTTAGAGAAGAACAACTACGATTTGTCGTAGACCGATAAAGTGGAAGTAATTATAGTTGTGCCGACTCCAGATCGTATAAAGCGATCCATTTCGTGTAATGATTACATCACTCATACTTGAATTGTGCCGAAATTGTATTCGATCGTAGTTGGCCAAGTGCATCGGCACTACAATGGCAAGGTAGGGACCGAACTGACTGTTCTTCGAGTGGGGACGCATTGAAAACCATAATCATGCTCGGATAGAACGAGACACGCGTCTGCCATCGGCATCGTTTCGACGATTTTGACTGACGTCGACTCGTAAATTATTCGGAAAGTTCATCCCATCTCCTTTCATTTATTGATTTTTCGTTCGAAAGCTGTGCAAAAAGAGATGAATTTTTGTAAACGGAATTTGAAGTTTTTAATAAATAAATTAAAGTTTGAAGAACAGTATTTCCGCGTGTTGGAAAAGTGACGTTAAAAAATGATATAGTGAGAAATCTAATACACTGTAAAAAAAATTCATGTAAAATTACACTTATTATAAGTGGATAATTTTGAGACCCATTCTAAGTTGTAAATTTACAACTAAAATCTGTAAATTTTTGCGTGTTTATAACTCTACATATAAATTTTGCAAAAATTTCCTAATTTGTTTTTCTTTGTGCATACACTGTAAAAAAAGTTTACAAATTAAAAAATTATTTTTATTTATGTACTGCAAAATCAAAGAAACACGCAAAAATTTACACCTATTATAGTGAGTCTCAAAATTACATGTAATTTTACATAAATTTTTTTACAGTGTAGATCAAAATAGTGCTACTTGAATGCATAATTACCATGAAAAAAAAAATTCTAAGGTTCGTTTAATAGGTAATGGTATCAGCTGACAGATAATGCAATCGTGCTAAAGCAGATCACGCGAACAAATTCCCGATTAATAAATCAAGCTGCTCGACGGCGAGGAGTCAATATATCGCGCGCGGGTCAGCACGAGCTATCCCAAAATTAGCGTGGAAATCGCCCCGGAACCATCGCGGAAATTCGCCGGTGACAGATCTCAGAGTATTATGCCATCCGTGATGCACGCGATTGAGTGGCGAGCAGAGCGGTACCGGCGGCATAGAACAGATCGACGGCCATGCAGATGTCGGACTATATTTGGGACGTTGAGCCACGGCTACTTTACTGGCCCAGTTGGCCGTTGATCGGACCCCCGGACCCCCTCTGGCCGACTGATTATTTTTAGTTTAGGTCGCTAGCCATGCTAGCGTCGGTCCGCGCGCTAAGACCGTCTGTGCATCACGCAAATTGCACAGGCTGCAAGGTAGGTAACGACAAGCGGCGGCGGCAGCAGCGACGGCGACGGTGACGCGCGGCACGGATCGCAGCTAGGTGGCCGTGTTTATAATTAGCCCCAATGTTACTCGTTCAAGATTTTACATAAGTAGAACCGATCTCCGAGTTAACCCTGAAAGCGACGTCGCGCGCGTCATATTCGGCGGCCGAGTCGATCTCTTCCTCGATCGATCGGGACCATCCGTCGCCGCCTGAGACCAAGAGACCCGGCCGAGCGAGCGAGCACGAATAAACACGCGAATGTGAAACAACTTGCTTCAGCGAGCTAATACTTGCGACATTGTTCACACACTTTTTGAAACAAGTTCGTCCATTTGTGTTTGTTTGCGCCCGTTTGATTCGGACCCGGTTTGATGCTAACAACAGACGAGATGGATGATTGAGAGTTAAAGTGAGAAACTAAGAATGCGAGATTGCAAGATGAGCAATATAAATATTTTGCGCTTAAATAAAAAAGAAAAAAAAGAAAATCCTACTTGATCATTTTATTAATTATATGTGTGTCTAAAGGGATAAAGGCTAATTGAATATTAATTTCTGTTTATGCAGAGAGATTAAAGAATTTATTTTAATATGTTAATTAAGATAACGTGTAGATTAAAATAACAATTTTATGCTATTAAAAATATATTTATAATTATTATAATTATCATTTATCACATTATATAATTATATAATTATAATATTTTGTTGTACATACATATCGTTATTAAATGTATTATTTATAGTTAAATAAATAATGATGGATTTCCCGCTATATCAAATCAATAGTGACAAATTTAAGACAGATTACATAATTTCATTCCGCGATCACGATTACAATTATTAGTCCGACAATTTTGATAATAATAATCTTCTAATGTCATTGTTACTATAAATTTATAATTATATACGCATGATATTAATTGAAAATGTAAATTCAGATTATAATTCGACTCATCTAGTCTGCAAAAGTAATAATATAATAATCTGCACCAGGAGGTTTAATTACAGTCAATTGCTATTAAGTGCTTCCGATACCAGTTCGCGAGATGTGCGTTTGCTGCCGCTTATTCGTCATTCATTCATGCCGCNCATGCAAGAAATCATCGACGTGCGATGCATGCGATGATGGATTACATCACCATCGGCGTCTGCATTGCGCGGGGTATACATTCTTGATTCGAGCCTGTCGCTTAGTATAGGCCGTGCAAGTTTGACAGACAGGCTTGACCGTGGAGACTTCCTAACCGGAAGGTATGTCACGTACATCGCGAGGCAAAGACCCGCGATGAATCATATAAATAATAAATAAACCGATACTCCGTATCGATGTCTGACAACTTCGTCTGTCGTGCACGAAAATGTTCTCAACTTGTACCAAAATGTTTTTAATTTTAAACGAGTGATTTCCATTTCAGGAAAGTTACTGTAAGTTTATGCGACACTTAAAAACATTTTGGAAAACTTATAAAGCATGCGTGGGATAAATTGTTTTTAATATAAATTAACGGACCAATACAATCAACATGCTAGATATTATTCTTGATGTCTGACAATTAGTTTGCCTAACAAGTTAAACGTATGTTATACGTAACAGAAAGTCGTAGATACTTGTGAAGATTTCTGAACTACGTTGATTCATGGCCGTAATAAGGAAAGTTTAATATTTGATTGCAGTCTCGTCCGATATTAATTTCACGCAGATCAGAGAAGCGCATATAAACTACAAAGATGTAGGGAGAAACGGAAACCATATATAAAGTGTACTAAGCTTATGGTGTATCTTCTCAGATACAGATTTTGTCTTCAGTAAATTTGAATCATAGATTTAGATACCTTAAACATTTTCTTGGGTAAAATATTTAATAAGCAAACCAGTGAATTTTCGTTTCTTGATATTAAACTTATAGAGATTACGTTAATAAAAGAGAGTTTGTAGAAAACAGAATGTTCCGTATATATAGTATAAGTATATATATAGTATAAAAATCTATTTTCTAAGCGTTAATGAAAAAGAATCATTAGAGTGCTATTAGAACACATGGGCGAGAGGATGCGGATTTAATGCGCAAGATCTGGATTAGTTATTAAGCAATTGCCCAGCAAGAGAAAGAACGAAAACGGATGCGAGCCAGCCACCCACGCTTTGATGATCTTCTCGCTCATATGCCTAGAGTAAACGTATTTATGGAGCAGTATTGCTTATAGTGTATGTTGAGAGAGAGAGAGAGAGAGCACTGCAGAAAGACATAAACTCGTAACCGAAACGAAACAAACGGGAGTTTATTTAACTTTGATTAGACTTGAAATATTCTCGAGTGCTCTTTAATTATATAGATATTAAGAATATTTTTAATAATTTGTGTCATCATAATATCATATCATGCATTATGAAATTTTTAGAGAAATAATAAAACAACATAGCTTTTTAACGCGCGTTTCTATGAATGCTTTATAAAACGTTGACTTTAAATTGTTAATTTAAAAACTACTCGGACATAATTTTGCTAAAATTGTTTCTTCTGACACAGAGAATTGCACTGTGCGCGAATTCTCTCTTGTATAAATTTTTCAGAAAAAATATTAATCTTGAAAATGGACATGAAAGAAATCTCTGAAGATCTTTTTTATTGGAAATGACACATGTATTAATTTTAATTGTATTCAGATTGAAATATTTTGTTAGAATCATATCATACTTCTTTATACTGTTTTAGTTAATCCCTGAAATTTACATATGTGTATAACTTAAATTTTTTCATCTGATTTTAAATTAATGGGCGAGGCTGACGCTATCCTCTTTCAAGCTGTCGCGATATTAATTTCCGAATGCTAATGATATCGTTACACATTGAAGGCGCTTTCAGCAGCTATAGAGCTGGTCTGACCAGCAATAAGGAAAAGACGTGAATTACTCTTTGATAATATCTCATAAATTTCAACGAATGCGGTTCCACTAACGATGATTTAAAATTATTCCAGTGATCTTTCTTTGGGAACCTCTCCGACGAAAATACGCATGTAAAAATACATTTGCGGATCGTTTAGCATTCATTCTCGTGCAACGAAATATGATATATCTGATATTATTGAAGGGATATATGTATTTGATATTTTAGAAGGGATTATGATATTGATGCCCACAATTAACAAATTCTTTTAAAATATAACATCGAAGTTGAATCCCTCGTCTGATTAAATTTTTATTAAAAATTTTTGTTAAAGTCTTTAGAAATTTTATAATTATTTAAATATTAACATTGTTATAATTATCAATTATTTTCTAGCTATTAAACGTTAAAAAGTAAAATGCCCTTAAATTTGTTCAGAAAATATCGAAACTCTATATTTTTCGAAAGAGAAAACATTTTCATTACTTTAGTGATTTACAATCTTTGTATAAAATTTATTTCTTTTTTCTACAAAGTTTATTTTAAGCCTTTGATCTTATTTTCAATGATAATCGATATACTCGATTTCTGTTTAAATTAGTATCAGTTTGATATAACATAAAGTACAAATACGTTTTGTGAATAAACCAGTCGAGTAGTAATTATTCATGCATGTATCGAATCGATGGAAACATACACGATCGAGATGAACGGCAGGCGATTCATTAGTCTGTCAGTATTTGATCTTGTTTTAGAAAATGTTTTGATTGATCGCCTGTTTGTCTGGCAAGTGGCTTCATCACGGCTGTTTAGCACTTCATTTATAAAAATCGTTATAAATAAATACAATTCTTTGTACCGTCATCGATGCGTGCCTCGTAATACTCGTCGGCTCCGCTCTTTCTTTCTCTCTCTTTTTCTTTCATATACGTATATATATTTAGATTAGCTCCTCTAAAATTCGCGTTAGCGGCAAATAAAGCTCGCCGAAAACACATGTTCGGCTTAATAAACTATTATTACAAACGAGGTTTCCGACCATATTGTCGTTATAAAAACGGTATAATTCTCTAGAACGCATCAAAATATATCAGCGATATTTATAATATAAAAGAAGCTCTTCATTGTTCTTCCGCGCTCTCTTCATCACACGTATACCAGGATGTGACCCATATACAACGGGAAGTTACTAAACTTGGTGAATTATAGATTTTCAAGCAAACGTGAATTTGTGAGTTTTTATAGCGAAAATTCACCGGAAGACGTTCCTTCCCGATTAGAAAGGTACTCCTGAATTAAGCTTCGAGCTTTCTATTTTTATCCGTTAACTCATCGTTCGTGCTGCACTTGTAAGGCGTACCAGGTCTCTTCCGGGTTGATGAATCTACCGCGCGAATGGCCGAAGACACATCGAGCATGGAGAAACGTTGCTAGCACTAATGATGCTCCAAAACATCGCTATATCGCGAGCCGGTTTTACGTAAGACTTTGAGTTTTGGCTAAGAATAACGCCGCGCTTTGAACCGCCGGTCAGAGTAAGCGACGAAGTAACAACGTCTATTTTCGTTTGCTATAATGAGAAAATGCTGATAGCGTGTAGCTGATGTTTCATGGGGACGTCTAACTGGTTTCGACAGTTCGGTCTTTCGACAGGCCGGGATGGTCATCGTATGTGTTGCGGATTCAAGGATCGTTATCCGTCAGCTTGTGACGTATACGCCTTTTCGTGATTCGATGAACGAGTATATTTCCTACTTAATCTTGATGTGCTTGCACATACATTTCAAAATGCATTATAGTCGATAAGGATGCCTTTCTTGCTCGGAGCAGGAAATCCATTCCTGTAGACAGATTGGAAAAGCAATCTCGCTTACATGTTGGCACAGTAATATAAGATTTGATACTCGAAAGTACTCCGAATTAAAAAAGGTCCTTCTAATTTACGATTGCTTATAAGACATCGATATCTCTGACATTATTAATCGATAAAAAGAGGGTTACTCGTCGAAAAGTTTAATTAAATAATTGTGGGTAATTGATAAAGACAAGAATATGTAAACTGGAAAATATAGTATTGCCCGTGCCAGAGCGAAAGTTGTAACTGATACACATGATTATACAATCCAGTATTGAGAAAACAGATTTGTCGGCAAGTATTTTCAGAATACTGTTACCGAAACGTAATCGCCAACACTGCACGTCCATTGATATATTTAAAACAAACGTAGCCGAGGCATTAACTTTCGCGATAAAGCGTATGTGGCATGGACATGTTTATCCAGCGTCCCGAACTGTCCGTTGCTTCATCTTTGAAGTATATTGCGACGAAGAGATCTTCTTAGAAAGCATCCGCCTTTATGACACACTTTTTCGCACTTATCTCCCGATGTCCCGAGCAATCTATTCTCATCTCCTTGTTTCGCAAGAAAAGGTTTTGACGAGTTTGCACATGTCAATCCGTTATTAATGTCACGAATCACGAATGCCTTTCATCATGGACCAGCAGACTTACATATATTTTTTGCATAACTTGTTACCACTTATTCGTAATAAAATGCGATAAAACGCGTTTTATGTTATCAGAAGAATACACTTTAAAATCGCCATACTTCGCACACATACGTAGCAAAGTCCACAATTTTTAAATAAAAGATTATTTTTAAAATTAAAATCTGATTTGCATGAAAAAAATTTACCGTGGTAAAAAAAAATGATAATATCCGCGCGCAGTGTGAAACAATTTTAAAAGTAAAAATTCAGGATACTTTTTCAGTGGTATAGAAAAATTCATTCGTTCTAAAAAAAAATACATGTATTAAATGAATTACATTGAAAAATAAAAATGGTTATAATATTAAACCGAAAATTTCTGGATTTTACTACAATTTTATCATTTCTTATATTAAATTATATTATAAAAATCGTAATTGATAGGATTAAATAAATGCGTTAATCATCAATTGATTAACCTTTATTATAAAAAATTCCGTTATATTTTATCATATTAATTCTTTTCGTCATTTTAAATGAAATCGAGGTAGTTCGAGCCGAGCAATTACGTGTGGCAAGCTACGGCAGATCCTGATGTTGTCATTAAAGTGCGAAACTGGGACAGTATTTTGCTACTAATACCATATATGGTACTATTGTCTCATTACATTACATTGCTGTCTCGTGCAGCAAGCTTGTGCAACGCGATACCGGCATGGCGTGCGCGAGATAACCAGAGGACTTGGCAAATTCGACGAGGCGCACGCGGCGCGAGGGATATCTCCCAGGCGCGAAACGCACGGCAGGAATGCGGACCGGCACTCGTACATACATTAAATGTATTTGGGATTCGCGAAACGGGACGTTGACCCGACTCTTTCTCCCGTATTCTCTTTCGCGTCTCTCGAGGTGTGCTTACACTCGGAATGTAACGCGCGTAATCGGGGAGATTTCATTCATGCAATAGGTGCACTTTGCCGAAAAAATAAAATTACGAATCGTAACACATTACACATTATAATTCTGTTAATTTTTTAACTTTTACTTTTCAATATGTAATCCAACGTTCCAACGGTTCTCTTAAATTAAATTTGTGTAAATTGATTTAAGTAAATTGATTTAAAAAATTGAAAATAGATCATCGTAATTAATTACGAAACTTTATAAAAAATAGGATAATATTCTAAACGATAGGTAATATTTTACTTATCGTTTAGATTTAGAAATTACGTTATTACGCAACGGTAAATGGACTCAAACAGAAATAAGTTGCGTATTTAAAAACATGCATGTATTATATCCCTGTTATCATATTTATGTGTATGAATGTAGAAAGTAAAAAGCGATATTAATTAGAGGCGATGTAAATAAGAAGATAATTAATACCTCCTAAAAGTACACAGAATACAGGACGGTTACGAGGAAAGATCGATGCTCGCGTCGAGCAACCTTGATTGCGTTAATGCGAAAGATGAAAACGGGATGGCCGAGGAACAAATTTCCCAATAGAATGCCCGCGGTGGATTGTCCTCGAAGATCTGCCTGATATCGCATTTGGATATCCGCCAATCGGCTATTTTCGTTCTTGAAGAAAACGCGAACCTTGTATAATTCTAATAAGAATAATGCCTGCGAGCGCGAAGTTATGTATTTATAGCTGAATCTCTACGGTTTAGTTTTCTAAAAGAGACTCGGTCGATTTGGTAATTTTTATTTTAGCATATTTTTTATTTTATTTTTAAAATTCTGGCTATAATCAAACCATAAACATGTTGAGAGACTTTAAACTTCCACTGTTTTTAAAATTTATTACGTGATACGCGACATCATTATCGATTATTGGAAAAACTTCTATTTGGTATTTGCTTTTTTTAGGAAATAATTTAGAAAATAATTATCTCATTAAAATGTAGTATGTTAGAAATTGTGGTTCGAAAGCACGAGCGATGGAAAATGACTGAATTCATTTGCGAGTGTTCACATAATATTATTCTTCGATTTTAAATAAAAAATTATCAAAGCTTAGAAGAGAAGACTTTTTTTGGAAGCAATTACTTACGATATAACTTTACGCATCTATCTATCTTATCCATTTATTCCACAGATGCCACGTTGCTCTAAGAAAGAAGAAAAACATTCCACCTTTGTTATCTTAAGAAAAGAAAAGACGTTTCCTTCCTTTTCTATTAGCTCCACCCTGCAGGAACCAATATGTACAGAGGATCGCGGGGAAACTATTTCAAAATTTCGATTTCCTCCCGCTTGTTCCTTTTATGGCGAACTAAGGAGCCCTTTTTCCTCACAGATCAAGCACATGATTCCGATAATCGAAATATCGTATACCTTTTTACGCGGCGTTTGGATCGGACGGTAAGAAGACTGTCTCTCTTTCTCCCTCTTCCTCCCTCGGCTCTTCGAATTCGAAGGTTAAACGCAAAAAAGCGACGACGATATCCACGACGCGGCGACGGCCGCCGGGGCCACTGGCTTCCGGCCAGAGTTGGACTTTCGTCGTCTCGCCACCAGGTAGCGATGGCTACGGACTATTTAAGCGAATTTCGCGGTCGCTCGGTGCTTCGTTTTGTTCAGCAGCGCAGGCGTTGCCCCCTTTTGAATGTTTGTTTGTTTCGCTTCCCCTTTACCGTCGCGCAAACGACTCTTCTGCACGTTGTAGAGGGCCCAGTCGAGAGCCGCGCGTCGACGTACGACAATGCGCACCGAGGAGTAGTGGATCGAAAGAAACGAAGAAAGGGAGAGAACGAGAAGGCGAGAGCAGTGTGAAAGGTTTAACGGGGGTGGTCCACACCCCCCCGCAGCGCTTCCAAGTGCAAAAGTTGAAGGATTGAAGACAGAAGCACTGGTAAGTCCCATCGCCGCGCAACCATGGTGTGCAGTTGCATAGTGCTCTTCGTGTGATCACGCGTAGTGACGAAGCCTCCGTTTCCGGAGTGGATAGACGCGGGAGAGTGTAGTGACAGAGAAGCCCAGAAGGATTAGCCGTGAATTATTATCGTGATTATTTCCGTCATTATCGTGAATACCCTTCCTGATTTGTCGTCGAAGGGCCGGGCTGCGTCGGAGAACGCATGCTCTATGGTGAAAATTGCAAAATTTCGCGCCTCGACGTCGGGACTTGATCGCGAGCTTTTGGAAATTCGTAAACGGATAGTGATTAATAAAAAGTTTTTATCTTGATTTAGAGTGATCGGCTTGATTACTTTTAAATAGGCCAAAATTAACCAGGCGAGAAGTATATATCTCCAGAACATTATTCCGTAGTGAAACCTCGACCAGAAATTTTGCATTTTGTTAATCCTGAAACGCTTTCTTCGCGCATTTAGAAGTTTAGGAAGTGCGTGTGTTTGCCAACAGAATAACTCTTGTTACGTTGTAGAAAAAATACATAAAATATATTAAATTACATGAACATACGTATGAAACTTGTACAATTTATAAAGGAAATTTTACACATTTTCGTTATAAATCGTGTGACTTGTAACTCATGTAATTTTACATACTTTTTTATAGAATAGAGATGTGTGTGTTTGTGTGTGAGTTTTCTTAAATAGTTTGAATTATAATCTTAAATCGTTTTAGTTTAAGCCGGCATAAAAATCGCTTTAGAATATTGGTTTTCTAGTAAGATATTTCAAACTTCAATAAACATAAAATATCTAATAATTGGAAAATGATTTACATTTTATACTTGACATAAAGTATCTCTCCGGTTTTTTTCACGAATAAATTATTCTTTTCGAGGAAATAACACGCTCCAAGATATTTTATAGAAAATTTCAATGAACATTTCATAAGTGATATTGCATATTACATTCGAAATGTATGAAAATAGTAAGGCAAAATTGAATTAGGAAATACATATATTATTTAAAGAATACTCGAGAAAGCTAATAATTATTGATGTTATCTAATTTCATTTCATTTTAGATAAAGATAGAAAAAAATTCTTATGCGTATTACGTAATGAAAATTATGTTAAAACGAGCTTCAATTTTGTTACATATGCGATTTTATCTTGATCTCTACATATGCGTTGTTTCAGTGCGTAGCAATATATGTAGGTACGTGATTGCATAATAAGCGCTTACGAAGCGAAATCTGCGGATTAAAAGCGTGTCGTTTTGCGGGAAATAAAATATTTTAACGTGCCGTAACGCTCGCGCGGAAAGGTCGTGCTACATAAAAACAATTCGGTGTGCATTGAAAGAGTCAATAAAAACACCATAAAACCGCGTTAATGTCTCCGATCACGCGTGAAACCGCGGCTCGTCGACGAGCCGTACAGCGGTGCGTATTACACGACCTATAATAACTAGAGCCAAGAATTCATTTTAGTTTTTGTAGGTCACCGCCACATCCGCGCGCTCGCGTAAAACAATTTTCGCGGACCGAGAAATTATCTCGACCCGACGTCGTGGTAATTTGTGCAATCCTGTACTATAATTAAACGCCGTTATAAAACACCGACCAGCGAATTGCGCGCTGAGGGAGATATTTAATAAAAATAAATCCGCGCATTAATAAAAGACGACACGTGTTTACAAGGGAATACTTTTGCGTTCAGCTCATTACATGTTAAGTTTTATATTGCTAAACCCGGGCAGTTTTTAACGATCCCGACGAAATTAACGCTTAATGCTAAAACTTTAATACACTGTATGAATCAACTGTTTTTTTTTTCTCTCACATACTTTTAATACTCCGAATAATTTTCGGTCGTTCGTTATGCCCGACGCTATTTATAAAAATTTCAAAGGCATTCTGTTATCTTTGGCGATGGGACCGCAGCAGAAATACGTGATGGATGATTTGGTGTCGTGGGGAATGCGTTAATGCGTACACCATCCGCAACGGTCGGGTATCTAAACGTGCGTTTGCGCACCCGCATTGCCATATGGTACCACGTCACTATAGCATAACATAGATATATCGGCATTGCGCCCAGCATTACAGGAAATGATTTGTCGAGCGTTGAATAGTCAATATTGCAGTTATCTTCTTCACAAAGCAATCGCGAGCTTCTCAGTTCAAGGAAACTGCGAACCCATTCAGTCAGTTTTGTGACGATCCAGAAATACAATGCACTAAGGACGCTCGTTACTTCAATTAATTTTACAGGCGATCTCAGTTGTATCAAATGGCGAACGATAGATCAATCCGACACAGAAAATCGAATTCTTTAAAAATGTAGCGCCACTTTTGACGCTTTAGCGCCTTCTTTTTACATTGCTAAATTTTAATGTTCCCAAAGGATTTGTTTCAGTGTAAGAAAAAATTTTGACTCAATTGAGACAGTTATTTACGAAGTAAATTATTTAGCGTAGCTGGAATAGTATGATTTTTTTTACACAAACGCGACATCGATTTCTTTCGAGAATGGACAATCCAACAGAACGGATTACCTCATCCCGCGTATATATCATGAAGCATTCGTCACATATAATATCGGCGACCTCTACTTGTTTGCCAACAAGCGCACTATGTTTCTTATCCTTATGGCCCGTCCAACATGTTGCATCTCGTCTTCAAATAGATTCCACCGGTCCACTCACTCAAATCGTGACCACAAGTCTGCTTCTCCCAGCTGCGCTTTTCGCGCTTTCTGTGCTTAAAATGGAACAAATGTATGCTCGTGTCTCGGCAGAAGATCCAGCCCTTGTTACATAAAGGGGTTCGAGCGTAGTTCTGTTTGATTTAAATTTCAATAGTTTTTAAGGCATTTTTCTATTTTTTTATTCCTTTCTTTTTGATGTTGAAAATGCACTGTGAGGTTTAAAAAGATGCCACGTATTCAAATAGTATTTATACATTTATTATGTTTTCAGAAGTTTTTCTCCTTTTTATATTCTGCGATATTATGCATTTAAATTGCAGAGCTGATTCGCGCATGTTCCTGCATTTTTCGTCGGTCTGAATAATTCATTGCTTCAACAATCTTTATAATTCAGAATGTGTTTGTGTCGCTATTTTTCGTTAAATTTTAAAGCATCTGTGAATACGCGAGAAAGCTGAAGCATTCTTTATGACTTACGTAATTAGATAGAAAGTAATACAGTCATATAATCATACTCATACAATCTCGGTTGAGAGAGTAAAAATTCAGTGACCGTTGATTCATAAAGCTCATGCATAAATATTCATATGAAATAGATTCAAAAGAAAATGAACTTTTTTGAAAAAAAGTTTAATATATGATTAACGAAGGCAAAACGATGCGGATTCTACAATTAAGAACCTTTACAGATGAAAAAATGTACCGTTTTCTAAAACATTCTCACAGTAATATTTCTTCTGGTTCAAAACTAAGAATCGAGGAACCACCTCGAGAGCGTCGTAGTCCTTGGCAGGACGCGCGGGGGGGGGGGGGACGGTGGCGCACGATAGAGAGGAAGACGATGCCGGAGATCGGGAGAGCGGCAGCTCCCCGAGCTGATCTCTGCCAAAATAATTAGGAAGCCGTCGTCGAAGACGTGCTAAAAACGTTCGCTCGGGCGCGCGCGATTTGGCCGGCTAGTCGCGTCCCGGGCGCTCGAGCGAGCTGGTCGTCCGGACAGTGTCCTCGGCAGAGAGCAGTCCGCAGCGGAGTGCCGTGGTGCCGCAGTACCGCGCGACCGGTCGTATCGCGCGGCCGTGTGTTCTGCCCTTCGGCCCTCCGAGGCCGATCTGACGTGAGCGGTCTTGCTAACCGGTCGGAGGGGATAGCCAGCGACCAGAGGGTTAGTTTTGCCACCCGCGCGATTTCCTCGATCCTCAACCGCGGCCCTTCGCCCTGTAGGACAAGGGAGAAAGGAGGCTTCCACCTCTCCCCCCCCCCTCCCGTTAATATTGTAACAATAATGTGACCCGATATGACTAGCAAAGTCCGAATGACGATTCAAATGAATGAGTCATGCTGTAAGCTCGATCGGAAAATATGTAACTTTAATTGTGAGAAATCATAGTCACCATTATGATTCTTGCAAATCCTGTTGATCTGTCACAATATAGTCATGCTTTGAAGACCTCGAAGAGGCTTTAGGTTTATACCTTGAAATTCAATCACGTCGAAGAATTTAATTAAAATTTGTGTTTTAATTAAAAGGCTATCTTGAAAAATGACCGCACTCGCGACGGAAAATATTGAGAAAAATTGATGGGAGGGTTCCGAGGTGCTGGTTGAGGGTTGAGCGTTCTCCATCTCGATTGCGTTGCTTCGGATTTGTGTGCTGGTCTTGGAATGTGAATGAATACACGAGGAGCCCATGGGAGCCGTATGTGACGTGTAATTAACCGCTTGTCAGCATTTTAACGGAATTGTTTCATTCTGACCGCGTTTTCCGGCCGTCAACGCAGCAAGTTGACATGCGATGATTACGAGGCACATCATGGGAATTGGATATGACGTGTTTAATTAATCATTCGCGCCGGCACTTTGGCGGGTCCTTCGTTCCCGCGCCGTCTTGAATTTATGAAACGGCGCGGGTGATCGACCTGTATATATCGATTAGTGGGATCTAATGGGAATTGTACATATGTGGCATTCCGTTGACATTGTAAACGCTTAAGGTATAATGTCTAAAAGAATTACATTATGGGAACCATGTAGCTTTGACACGCGCAGTTAAATATTTTTTTTTTTCCCTATATCTATATTGATCGCGTCGTCTTAATTTCAATCATTTCGAAACACTTTCGACCTGAGGAAAATAGCGTGTGATTTACGCTATGCATAGATAATGCACCTGCACGTTGACAATTTTAACGCTGTTATGTAGTTGAGTACATTATCTCGGTGACGCAAACTCACGCGGAAAATTAACGTTCGATAATTAAGGAGATTATGGAAAATGAATGTCATAATGTATTTTAAGCTTTGTATCTGAAAAACAATTTATCAGAAAGAATAATTGATAGCGCATTGGAATTTGACACATCCGAGCAACTAATCCCTTTCAATAGCGAGCCCTTTTGAAACGAGGCTTTTTCGCGTACAAAGTTCAGAGACAAAAGTCCAAGAAGTATATAAAGTATAGATCTAAACAATGTCTGAAATATCCGACGGCTTTTAGACACATTTCAGACATCTCTTGGAGCCTCGCCAGCGAAATCTTCAGGCGCTCTTCGTTCCTACCGTGCCGCCTCAAATTTGCAAATTAATAAGGAAAGTTAACGTTAATGTTAATGATTACGAAGCGGTGAGGAGTCAGTTAGAATCAGTCGCCAGAGTTACGGGCGGGTTGCGTTTAATCAGCGTGCGGATAGACGTCTCGCGGAAGACACCACGAGTATTCGTGGTGAAGGAATTTCGCGGGAACGTCGGTGACCGTGGAAACGGCCTTGAGAATAAAAGCCCGCCGAGCGCGGAGCTCGGCGAACGGATTCGTGGATCGCGTGTGCTGAAGTTCCCAGTTGACTCGACGAAGTAATCTCCGACGTGATCCCGAGCTTCCCTCGACAAGGTCGCGCTGCACCTTTGAACTTGACTTGAATTTTAGGATCGCGCCGCGTTCGATCGAGCAACGGAAGTCTGGAATTCAATTGAGGAGAACGTGTCTCTGTATTTCACTCTCCGTTACCATCCTGCACTTCTGATGCAATTCGTCATGCTGGCAAGATAAACGCTGCTTTCCCTCACATTCGTTTATGTCGCGCGAATATAAATAATACCCAGCACAGAGGAACCAAAAAGAATTCTTATTAAATTCCTGAATTATGAAATAAGTTCTTTTCCCCAATTTTAAAAACATTCCCAAGAGTTGAAGAAGAATTCGCATTTATATCATCAATTCAAAGCCCTTTTTCAGATACAAAAGCAATTTTTTTTTATTCTCTTCTGTGGAATTCTTTTTGAAAGGATTTCTTTTGAGTTTATTTGGTACATTTTGGAATTACTCTAATTTATAAAGAATTTAAAAAAGTTAATTCTTCTTCAGTTTACAACAGTCATCTATACTATTTGATATAAAATCTTGTGTCACCGATATTAATAATGCAGGCTGTTCGCTCCAGTCAAATCGACACTTCGTTTCTCAGCGAAATGAGATGTTCAAACTATCCGTCTCGCTCTAAAGTCAAAAACCAGCTGGATCGCGTCGCGCGCGGGGCATGCGTGGGCAGGAGATTGAAAATAAATTGTGAAAAAAGAGAAAAGAAAAAAAAGTAGCGGAAAAGTGTATTTTTGGAAACCTCGTTGTCCCGCGCGCGACAATTTCCGCGACGCTCGCCGGCGCGGACGAGGGGGGGATCGCGCTTTTTCGGCGAGCGGGTTCAGGACTCGCTCGCCGTCGGTCAACACGCGTGCAGTCGGCGGCCCGTCGCGGTTACGTAATGGGAAACACGCCGCGGTCGGGTCCCGTCGGGCCGGACGGCCGTCTTAAAATACGCGCCAAGGAAATAGCCTAGCAGAAGCGGCCGAAAATAGCCGCACCGCGTCACGCGGCCGCGTCGGCCAATGGCGTCGCTCCACATGCTCGCCGTCGGCGAGACGCGCCGCGCCGCGTGTCACCGCGGCCGCGGCCGCGTCGTCGCTCGCCGGGACGTCGCGCTCGCGCGTACGCACCGTTGACGGCCGGCGATACCGGAAACGACCGTGGGAGCATCCCGGCGCCGATTAATCGCCGTACAATCGACCGCCATCGATTCGCGGGCCATCGCGGCGGCAAGGCGATCAGACGCGTCGGCCGTCGCGCGCGACGGCGCGTCCGTCGCCGGCGGCGCGCGCCGCCAGGCGGCGCTGGCGCTCGCACGATGATTCGCCCGATTCGCCGTGTCAGTCTCGCGGAAGCGGAGGTCAGGTTGGCAGTCGTTCGCGCTGATCACATCGTCCGGGGAAAATGACGTGCGTCCCGTGCGTCCGCGCCTCGTGATAGCTCGCGCGTGCAACGTTTCGGCAGCAACGCGACGGCAGGAGTAGCAGCAGGCAGCAACGATAGCGGCGACAACGCTCCACAACAGTACGCTTCGGCACGTTTTTCCTCCTTTTTCTTCCTTCGCGCGCACGCGAGAGAGAGAAAGAGAGAGAGAGAGACAGACGGATTGCGCATTACTCCGCGAGTGTGAAACGTGAAGTTGGTCGGAAGTCCGTCGTGGATAAGCACGCGCGCCGCCAACGCCTCCGCTGTCGCTGCGCGGCTAACCTAAATATTCGGCGGCCGTAACATAATTTTCTCTCTCTCTTTTCCTTTTGCCTTCTCTCCCCATCTCTCTTCCTCTCCCTTGTCTCCTCTCCTTTTCACCGTCCCTCCCCTCCCCACCGCCTGTTTCTCTCTCTCTTTCTCTCTCCATCCTCCTCGCTCTCCGTTGACACGTCGTCAACGGAACAAGTCGTGCCTGTCGCACGTCAACGCGAGTCACGGACCTCGGCGAGGATACCGTAGCGGGTCCCGCGAGTGCATGTCGCGCGGACACGTCGCGCACCGAACAGTGAGTCGAAATCGCGGTGGTGTGCGCGCCGCGCTTCTTCCGCCGTCGTCCTCGTTCCGCTCGTCGTCATCATCGTCGTCGCCGTCGGCCCGTCGTCACGCCGCGGACGACCTACCGTCGCGTTTCGTAATTTCGCACGGAGGCGGAACACCGTGGGACAGTCCCCTGCGTCTCCACGACACCTTCGGTAGTTGAAGTTTATTTTACTCTTTCTCTCTCTTCCTCTCTCTCTCTCTTTCTCGCTTCCTCCATCGCGCCCGTTTTCGTAGCACTTACGTGGTACGCGTGGATGAATTTACGTGGCGAGCTCCCAGCGGATTTCTCAATCACAAAGTTTCGTATCTTTAGTCATCATTTTTAGGACACGTCACGGTGTCGTAAGGCTCCTTCTTCTCGTACAATGTGAGAGTGTGTTCTAGAAGGAGATACGTCGCGAGGGATATCGCTGAGGATTAGTTTAGCCTTTCCGGTCGAAAGTTTTGTACAAGTTGAAAGAAGTACAATTTCGTTCCTTCGTATTAAATGAAATTTATTTGAACTTGTATACATGTCTTACTAGGATTATATTTATAAAATTGTTGTGGAAATATTGAAATCTGTGCAGAAGCTTAGGAATTTTTTTATTTGTGAAACAACATTTGAGAGGTATCTAGGCAATTAAAGATGTCAATGTTTTGTGACTCATACAACATACAATGTGTTTTTAAAATGTAAAGTTAACTTAGACCTTGGATGCAACTCAACTCTAAGCTTGTATGTATTTAAGGCTGTTATACGTTTATCACTAACAATGTCATAGTCATAAATTATCATACAAGTAATTGCTAATAGATAAAATAATTTAATGTAGATATTCTAAGAAAAAGATGATTAAATTTCTTGTCTCATGACTTGACATCTTGCAAACAGATAAAGACAATCTTGTGTGCTTGAAACATTTGGCAGCCCTGAATACGGTATGAATTGAGTCTAATATTTAGAATAGTTCCTTTGATAGCATTCGTTAGTTTAATCAGTTTTTTTTAACCATTTCATTCAGATTGAATGAGCTTCTAAAAGCTCACTTGTATAATTCGTGCAATTTTTTTCACTTGTTGAAAGTTTTTACATGATGCAATTTTTTTAACATGTATTCTATTCTATAAGTCTCTGTATTGTTTTCAATACAGCGGAGAGAAAGTTTTGTCTAACAAATAATACTGTTTACTTTCAGAAATTGTTAGTGTGAATGAACGTACACGATCACTGAGAGGATAACATTGGTGAAGCATCTACGAAGCAGTAACCATGGAGGACGGCCATTGTAAAACTGTGGAAGAAGTGATAAATTACTTCGGCGTCAATCCTGACCAGGGATTGAGTCCCGATCAAGTCAAGAGGAACCAGGAGAAGTATGGTCTCAACGGTAAGTAATTCGCTTTTCTTTTTTGTACATTTAGCGTTTTTAATAGATTTGCGGATTGTTCGTTCGCGTATCTATCAACGAGGCGATCTGCTCCAAAAATCGCATTCTCTTAGTGTCATAGAGATTAATGTTGCCCATAAAGTATTCATAAACCATTCGCATTCGATTTACATTGATTGATAATATAAAATCAAACAGTGAAAGGGAGCGGCGTATTTTTCGTTATTTACTCCAACTTGTTGAAAGGATCAGATTCTTTAAAGCGCAATAATCGCGCGGATTATACAAAGCGTTTTAGAATGTTAATGTCGTCATTCCAATTCGTTCCTTTCAAGTTTCCTTGTCTGAACGAGCGCTGCATCGGCGCTGCATTTCTTACGGATTTAATTCCTCTGCAATGAAATTCTAAATCAACTTTAGCCACTTAAGTACATTTAAAACCGAAAACTTATACAAACCGAGAACTCTTATTGTCAATTAACAAGGCGGTTGTCCGATCGCATTCGTATTTAATCAAGAAGAAGGAATGAATTCCAAGTTGCTCGAGAGGAAAGGCGAGGTGGCTGCGAGCTATGCTGTAGATATTTGCATATTATTACGCGTAGCACGCGCGGAAGCGATATCGCGGCGCTCGCGGAAATAACGTCTGTTCGCCACCGCGGTACAAGGAGCACGGATAAAAAGTGCTCTTATCAGTCCTGATATATCGTCGTGTGTGCCACGCGTGTTACTTGTCCCCCACCACTGGAGC
Source organism: Tetramorium alpestre (assembly GCA_021460005.1). NCBI lineage: Eukaryota > Metazoa > Arthropoda > Insecta > Hymenoptera > Formicidae > Tetramorium > Tetramorium alpestre. Next base: position 1,470,651 of record JAJVSH010000002.1, read on the forward strand.
TACTACCGCCAGCCATATCGCCTCCTCGTACACGTGTTCCGGGCCGTAGTTTTCTCTCAATGATGATTACGCATGTGTCGTTTGATTCCGACCGTAGGATAGTTTTCGTTTCCGCCGTTCCGCCGTTCGATTACCTGAAACTGTTACGTATACCGCGTGTGTAAAGTTTATGTAAGCACAATAACAAAAAAATTGGAGCTCATTTTCGCGGGATTACCTTTGATCTATACCGGTAATAATTTGTCAAATGTCTCGTCTAATGTAACCACTTGTTTATCAGGAGGATTATTCATATCTATATTTCGCGAGATTAAATTACCATTTACCAGAACCGGTGTACAATTATTTGCATGTGGATCTGGTTTCCACGTGTCACTTGATTTCGAAGAGACTGCTTATGACGTGGGTATCTGTCGATAGTTTATACATATACAATAATGTAATCGGGAACGTTTAAATCATCGACATTCCAATTTCCGTCATCGACAAACCGTTTGATTCAATCGCCATCATACATATGTATTTCGGGAAACGACTCGAGTTATGCTGACGTCGAAAATTCAATCGCGCTTGAGAAATAAGAATTCTCGGCGATAGTATCGGAAACTTAATCCCACCCGATAACGCGCGATTAATTAACACGTCAATGAGCCACGACAAGTATATTGCGATAGAGGATTTATTTCAAGATTCTTATATCGCGAAACATAATTTTTACTAGATCTAAAAGTTATAAAAACTTAATTTCAAATAATAATATAAATTTTGTATCAATGTTAATATCCGTGAAAATTGCACACGTGAAAAATGCATAAGAAAAATTGTATGAAATATATAAACTTATTCAACTTACGAGACTATATTAAATTCAAATTTTTTTTCTTTTCTTTTTTTCTTTCTATTTAAGAAAATCAACATATTATATAAATAACTTGAAAGTAAAACTAGAAGATTACAAAATTTTATAAAACTCTTATAAGTGTCCAAGTTACATGTTACAAAGAGTATTTTTTATCGAAATTCTATGATCGAGTTAAATTAAGATTGGTGAAAGTGACATAATTGATTGAGCGAAATGTCGACACCGTTGCATCCTGCACTTTGTAACTTCTGTCGATTTAACGGCTGCAAAATTAATCCCGTTCGACGATTGCGCGGTTCGAGGAAGAAAAGCGTGCACGTGTCTCGAACGGTTTATTTTCGCATAACGCGCTACTGGTTAGCGAAATACCGGACGTTTCCCTTCCAATCTCGAAGATCAAACTTTGAGAATCTCTCGAGATTAATGATCGCGATATGCTTATCCGCTTCTCGGCGAGATTTTTTTGAAAAAAGAAAAGCAAATCTTGAGAGTTCATTGCATCTCGAATCGATACATTAATGAAAATGGAGCAAAATTAAAATGGGACATCGCCTTCTGGATTCTCAGTCCTGATTCTCTTACGAGTTTCGCCTCTGTCAAGCAAACTATTTGGAAAAGAAAAATTGTGAAGAAAGAGAGAAGTGACAGTTACTTCACGTTATTGGGCGATGTTTATTGTTTCTTCTAATGCAGTTTGTGATGTGTTGATTGTATCCGTCGTCTTGGAGAAGTGCGCGCACATGTGATGCACGGGCCGCCCGGGGATTTTCGGGGCCGTTCGCATGTACGCGGTAAACATTACGCGGGGATTACGGCAGAGCTACAAAATAGGCGAGTGCGCGGCGAAGTATCGTCTTTCGTTTACGAAAATAAAATATAGCGAGCATAACAAGTCCGCCCGCGGAGTCGAATCTTATAGTTAGACGTTATCTGGCCTGTCCCGCCGCTATTTTGACGCTCCTCCGAATCCGCGACGTGATACAATTGTTTTAAATAACACGTGGTGTCCCGGCGCTGTTCTTTTCATCTGCGAATTCTCGGCTGAAACGATCGGAAGCATCAGGTCGTCGCAATTGTAAATTCTTTTTATCTGAAGCATTGCGAGATGATCCGCTTTAAAATTTTATTGGAGCTCCACTTGAGATTGAAGAGCTCAGAGTGAGACTTTGACAGGTTTGTAATTTGTGACATAGAACTCGTCGGCGTTCCGATTTTTCTCATAGTAGCTTTTAAAATATTGAAATCCAGGAAAAAATCCAGTAATTCTATTGACGACACGTTCCGAGATATATTAATCATCACAGAATAGGCTATAATTACGACTCTAATCGCTGTATTTTATTCTCGCGACTCCTGCAAAAATATAACTCGACAATCGATGACGATTATTTACTAATTTGCAACAAACCAACTTTTATGCGTAGTAATATGATAAGCCTGTAAATGTCTGTTTGTTAAAATATACATCCTATGATAAGATTTACGCCTTTTTCCTGATAGAACTTTCCTCTCTAACTGACCGTTATAAAAGTTGTGTCGTGTTATTTTTATTATTTGTTATATTGCAATTCTGATAAAGCTATAAAGTCTCTTTAAAGTCAATCAATTTTTTTAATTTCGATCACGAAAAATCGACATAAATTATTGCGCGTCGCATTTATATATAGAATATTAAGTAACAGACTAACATCTTTCTGTGCAACGTAAAATTAATCATATTAATACGTTTGTGCTTAATAAATCTCGCGTTAAATGATCTTCAGTTTAATCTTGAAAATTAGCTGAACAAGGCTGAGGGCAATAATACTTTAGGCGCTATAGACGTAATACTTTAAGGTTCAGATCGATCCGGTAATACGATCGTGCTGCTGTTGCTAGTTTGATGGATAGCGTAACTCAATTGCACGTGGTCGAGCGTTGCGTTTGGCAGGCTGCATGCAGCTTGATGGCGAACGTTAATTGCATCAAGAACAAAAAATGTAATCTTATTTAGGATAAACTTCATTCGTGAGCGAGGTCGGTCTCTCCTGATTGCGGAGATTTGAAGCATCAACTTAATATGCGTAAAACGCAATACTCGAAAAATTGGAGCGCGAAAATGAATCTTTTCTAGCGAGCGAAGGATCTTGTTACAATCAACTATTATATATATAATGAAAAGATAGGTTAATTCTTGCGTTAATTCTTAATTTAAATTTAAATGAAGAAATGGAAACGTTAATTAAAGATCCAATATATAAAAGCGAAAGATAAAATTGGGAAGATCGAACTTTTCAGGAAAAGATCTCGATAATTTCGCTTATACTATTAGAAATTGAGATATTGAAGAAACTTTATATTGCTTATTTCGTGTAATTTTAAAGTTAAAATTAGAACTCAAATTATGACGTATATAATTGGTTAAAGTTATAGTCTACATTGACATTGTATGACAGGAGCTTTAGACATCTGCTTCAAGATAGTACTATCTTTTATGGAAACTTTTGTTATGATTTTCTTCGGATAAGTATAATAAACGTAGGCAGACTTTGCACGCATTATGATAAACGGATATCGTTGCGTAACGCAGATGAGGCCATCTAAATTGTAATGAATGCTTTATTTATAGGCGTTGTTTTTCTTTCTCGTTTTCTCCAACATTTCTGTTTGCACTCAAACAAATTTTACATTCATTATATAATATTTTGATACGAAATGACTAATATTATTTATTGTCGATGGATAAACTTAACTAATTTATATTTTTAATATTTCTATTTATGGAAAATAGAATCTATTCTATATAAATTATTCTATAAGTATCTATTATATATAAGTTCATTCTTTTAATAATTTTCGCAAAAGCGTTAATTAGGAGCGGATAAGGAGGAAAGAAATTTCCTTCAAAGAAGAAAGGGAATTAAATTATTTATCAGAAATATATCTCTTCGAATACAATATTAACAATTCCGTTTATCCAATCATCTTCCAAACTAATTACAGCAAATTTCCATTCAAATTCAATGATTAACACGAACTTATCAACAATTAATCGTTACAAAGTGCACTTCAAACTACAATTAGTTTTTAATCTTTTCAAATGTATCATTTATTTCCTTGTTCCTTTTCTCAGTTATGGAAAATTTTATTTTCAGAGGCACAGAATTATCAGTAGTATGAATCAATTCAGAACTGATTAACTCATTAAATTGATAGAGCGCGTTCAGGATTCCCATTGGTTCATGTTTCCTTATATTTGCATATTAAAATAACACGGTTATCGGTGCAACATAAATCAGTCTTGATACAATTTGTCGCGAGAAGGATTCGTGTCTAAAGTCGATTGGTCTAATTGGTCCAGAAAATTATCGTTATCTGCATAAATACTACACGCGATTGACGTCCGATGAGCATCTTCAGAGATTCATATCGATGACGTCAATCCGTATCGGATTATGATTTGTATTTTCGCAGGAAAAGCGCAAATGGACGTCAGTACGCGCGATATTCGGTGAACGTTATCACATTGAATGTACGTGTATCGCGACTGCGCGTATTTGCACCCGTTCAAAGGTAAACAAATTGTAGCTAGTTACACAGAGCGATCTCGCTAACTCGCTTTTATCAAGATGCGGCCGAGGAGAAATTTCTCGACGAATAATCGCGCGGTAGACCGCACGCTACAGCGATAAAATGTCGTCGCCCACATAAATTTGCATTACCTCAGCTCTCGGGCTCGGAGAAGAAGCTCTCTGACTTTCCGAGACCGAGAACTTAGCCGCCATGCAATCGTCTGCACCGTGCGATAAATATCAAGGGTTAACCCGCCGCGCAAAAATTTCCATTTACATTAATTCGCACTAATCCTCGCGTATCTTAAAATCGTAGTTTCACATACAAAACAAATTCCTATGTATTCAACGTAAATCTTTTATGCACAACCTTCAACTTTCGATTCTTAATCGTCTGTTATTGATTTCCTCCTCTTAATATTCGATTCGCAATCTTTAACGTATCTCTAAACTGAAGAACATGCATTTACTAAAAATACAGAATAATTATAAAACTTTTTTGTTAAAAGTGTTAATCGATGATAATAGAAACAAGCAAACTGTTTTGAATAACGGAAGCTCGAATGAATTACTATCGGTGATATGCCAGCTAAAATGTCATTCCGATAACAATACAATTGTCACGAATTACAAGAGTTTAATAAGTCAGCTTAGTTGTGCAATGGAAAAAGTTTGAACGTTTCAGGTTTGCGAGCGTGAATTAATTTCATGTATCAAGCAGTTATGATTGATAATGCACGAATATTTCATTCACATTTAACTCTCAGATTCCGCGAGATATACCCGCTCGACATCTATGATGACAGAGTTCGTTCGCAGCGTGCATTTCCTTATCTTTTTAGGTCAAGAATTAAATTGCCGATTCAGCAGTAACGAATGTTCGTGATTGATGAAAAATTCATATATATATCTTCTTTGTGCGTGAGAGTTTTGCTACTTTTTGGTACACCTTTAAACTTAATTGTGCACAGAAAAAACATTAATCTCAAATCAACAATATTAGTTTCATATATACGCAAAAATATAGAATCTTCTTTTAAGATTTTGATAATCTTAAACAAAAACAAAATTTCTCTATATGTGAGCAAGTTATTGTCTGTTTAAGATTATCAAAATCTTTAAAGAAGATTTTATATTTTTGCGTATATATGAAACTAATATTGTTGATTTGAGATTAATTTTTTTCTGTGTGTCTTTATCAATTAAAAGAGGAACTTGAAAAGAACAATTCATTGATATAGTCAAAGTGAGAAAGACATAACTCGCGTAACAAGTATTAAGAGAGGACAAAGACACGCGGATAGATATAGGTTAATTAATAATTTCGTTATATTTAAACTTTTGTAATAAGCAATTATTCTATTTCAGTATCATAATAGTGGCGAAAGAAAGTAACTCTGTTGCCGGATTGAAAGCTCGACGCTCGAGAACTGTATTCGATTTAGCCTTAATCCACCTCGCGGTAAAAGCGTTCAACACGTGCGTGCTTTTACACGGCGATAATTGCATTCCTTAACGTTCCCCGGCTCTTTGTGTTTCGACGCGTCGCACTTCGCGTGAGTCGCGTACGAGGAACACCTGACGTGGACAACTTTCAGCGTAAGCAACCACGTCAGAGCAAACGTCGTTGGCCGATTCATTATTAATGTGCTGACTGCAAAGAGACTTTTTTACGGCGCCTTCCTCCGCCTCGCGATCACGCGATCGCGTACGAAGGCCGAAGTGCATCGTGAGACGGATACTAAATGACAAACTTAAATTTTTACAGACGCATCTTCTAATCCAATTTCTTCAACTTTAATTTCGCTAAATGCTCGATGCATGCGTACAATTGAATTAGATATTTATTATATAAAAATTGTTTTTTATTTCTTATTTTTAACATTTAGAAAATACTTTTTTTAGTTTTATTATATCAAAGATATATAATTTTTGTATGTAATTTTGCATGTATATTAATTTTTAATTTGTAAGTCTAAATTTCTACTTTAAAACCTCTTTGACTCTTTTTTTTTAAATTTTATCACTCATAATCATTTTAATTTGTGTTATTGTTGGATAAGAATATAAAGAATGATAAAAAATGGAATTATATAATTTAACGTAAAAGTCAACTGTAGATTGCATAATGATTCGCGCCGCGTCTTACTTGAGCTTCATAAATAGCCGTGACAGGCAGACGGCGGCAAAAATCGCTCGGCGCTTAATAAATCGCTTAATAAATCGTACATCTGTGGTGAAATTGCATTAGGAGTTGACGCGGCTGAGTGAGGTTAATTCATTTTAAGGTCGCTCTTTAAAGTCGCGGCGTGCCGTGATATTTAGCGCGCTTGGGCGCGTTGTATCCACATCGATATCGCTTCACGCGATTATCCATTTAATTAATTTATTCTCGATCGACCCTCGTCTCGTTATGCCTTGAACGTTATACCCATTATCATTTCTCAACGTTTATACTTTCTTTGTGACATCATTCGTCGTCCGCGCTATTGCAATTTCTCGCGTCGCGTGACACGTGTCTGACACATGACTTTTAAACGTAAGGCAGTGGCAATAATTCTAAACAAATTTCCTTGAATCTTATAATTCAATTCTAAAATATAATTGATCTTTAACATTAAGAAAACAGAAAGCAGAAAACTCTGAAGATGCCACAATGGAATTTGCACAATGATAAAATAATAAATTTTGATTAAAATGCACATTTTGATTAAAGAATGTTTGATTTATTTGAGTAATTTACATTTTAAGAACGCAACATAAGAACTTCGAAATGACACAAATAAATCGTTTTTCATAAAAACATCAAAAGTTCAAGATTTACGTTTAATATTATAAATTGCTTTGATTTGCAACTTTGCTGCTTGGTTGAATTCGTAATAACTCACAGAAATAAAATGCACAAGACGTGCATTTAGAGTTAAGTATGAAACCAAGTCGTGCCAAGTCTCATCAGCACACTCCCATTATTTACTTTTCACTCGTGGATCAGTACGAATGTGTTAAAAAGGAAACCTAGAACTTATGCAAATAGGTGCGAAAAAGATATAACACAGAAGGCTAAGCGTAGGCGCGTCTTGGTTAATGAGGCTTCGGCGAAAAGCGGAAACTTGCGGAAACTCACAAACGCCAGTAAAGTTTACTTTGGTATCGTCGAGCGCTATCGCCAAGTAGTATAACCAATCGATACTAGAAAACTTCCACTCTTCTGTTTCTTAATAGGAAACAGTATCGCGGACAGTCGAGAATCTTTATTGTTGCGGAAATGCGAACTTAAACACGGAGTCTATAAGCATAATTCGAGCTTTTAAAATGCGGTCTTGCAATTTTCTTGTAAAAAGTAATCTTACAATTTGTTCGTCACTTTAAAACTTTTCGAAACAAACCTTTTCCATTTAGATAGGTAACAATGTAATGATTAAATAGATTTGTGACACGTTGATGTCGAGGTACTATATTATCTTTGACGTTTCGTTCCTGAGATAGGAGTTGATACACCAGAAATAAAGATTACATGAACTCGAGAATATTGTTTTTCTTTGCTATGTTTGGAGCTTGTTTACGTGAAACTATGCGCAAAACATTCTAAATATATACCTGAATTTTCGTGCGTCTACAATGCTGGCTTGTTAAAATAGTACACGTCACATGTGTCCTACAATAATAATAAAGGTTTCCTTTTAATTCTCTGTGCGATTATGAACGTATTAATACATAGATTGTCAGATATTATCCATGCTTGACATTAGTGGCGCTCTAGATGACGTAATTTTTTAAACAGTTGTAAAAAAAATAATTGCATTTAATTTCGAATGACATAAATAATTAGATAATAAAATATGAAGTGCACAAAGTATAAAATACACAATTCAGTACTACTCACATAATATATTCTTATTTAATTATATTTTTATCATGATTTACTTATGCTAATAGAAACTCTGACCTATGATAGGTATGCGAAATTCGCTGGGCGGACGTTAAGTATTTCTTGGGCAATTTATATCTGAAAATATTTGAAAAATTTTTATGATTTTTGAAAAATTTGTATCATGTATCTGTGAAGCGAATCTAACGAAATATTAAGGGCATTTGAGTGCAAAGTAATCGAGTTTTCCGCGCAATATGAGTGGTCGCGTCGAGTATGCTTAAACAATGTTGTTTTATCTTCTCTGCACTTGAGTGTCGCCATGTGACATACAAATAAGCACTCGATGTGCACATACGATATGCACACATGTATTAACGCTGCTCGTTCGTGCATGTAATGAGTTTCATCTATCGCAATGCAATTGCAGATTAGTTTCATGGATGACTTTAGGCGTATAAATTATATCGCGTCTATCTACTTCGCATACATACAACGGAATTTATCTTCCATCTTTGTTATCTATTAACTGTATATTATTCTTGATATCAAGTTGTCAGGCAGATGACAAATGGAATGAATGAAAGAAGAAAGAAAATTATGCTCTTAGGGTTCTATTTCTTTATATTATTGCTATTAATCCGCAAAACACTTGTAGGCTGATTATTTTACACGGTTTCTCATTTTTTACTTGTCAACATTCTCGCGTTTTTTCCATGTATACATATATTTTTTTTAATTCATGGTACTTTGATCGAAACGACTGAAGCATGTGTGTTCAGCTAATTGATCGAATTCCACGCGAGTTGGTGCGACAGCGTCAGCGTTCTCTAAATTTATCTAAAATTATTTTTAATTTTTTGATGCGTCTTTTTACGAAATATATTTTCGCAGAGAAGTCTTCGGAGATCTGCATATATTTCCAATAAATGATATTTAATATTTCTACTTACACATTTAATACTTAGTTCTACTTACATAATTTCTCTCTAAATTGTCCGCGTTGCGCTATTCAACGGAGGCTCCTTGGAAATTCGGACGTACCGAAATTTATTTGCAACCTCGTTACACACAAATCGTGTAAGTTCGTCGGCTAAAGTTAGCACGTGTTGCACGGCGCGCGGCAGCGGAGCCAGCAATGTGTCGTTCAATGCACGATCGGCAGATTTGTTTGTCGCGCGTTTCTATCGGCTTTGTGCGGCCGTTCACTGTCGCGTGATAATCCATACCCCTGATGCTCTCGCACGGCACGAGGAAAACTCCCAGCTTTTTCCGCACCTATTCCCGCCTATCCTCTATCATGCCTTGATCGCGCTGCTTGCTTGCTTCCGTCCGGCAAATACGCCTCTCTCTCGTAGCTGACTCCTGTATTCGTAGTGTGCGTAAAACGATCGATGCTACTCGGGAGAATCATGTGCCCCCAGGTGTTCCTACCTGAGAGTATCTTCGACGCTTGTTCTACAGCATTGAATATTGATTACGTTAGGTTTGTTATCCTTGATCTTAGAGAGGTATCGTGCAAATATCTCACAGACAAGAGCTACGAAAATTTGCTATATTTTACAGTATTGTTATGGCACAATTACTCGTGTGAGATATTCTTTTTTTTTTTTTAAGCGAGATCTGTTATCAAAAATTGATAATTAGAAATAATCTTAACAATCTCGGAACTACATCCGTGAAGACATCGATTCTTTCTTTTCCACATCAGAGATATTGATATTTTTCTTCAAAACGCGTCAGTATCAATCTCGGATATCAGTATTACGTCTCGATATTAGGTTACTAGGTATAATGCTCGCGTGCGAATTAGCGGGTTTTGCGGCGGTGCAAATCGATGTGAAATTGAAGCTATTGTTCGTGCGACAAACGCTTTCACGCCTGGCTTTGTGCGAGTCCGAGAATTACACGCGGTCTTTCAGAATCCACCGTTGATGTGCGTTTCACGGGAAGCGACGTGTCCTCTGTTGAACACGTCAATCGCGGGACGGGCATTCAAGGAAAATCTATGCGGATCCAGTATACGAATCAATGACTCCCACGTGTCTCTGTTTTTCCTCACGTGTCACTCCGTGCGTATCGCGAGCAGGCAGGCCGCTCGCGTCGATAGACAGTTCGCTTTTCCACATTGCGAACGATACTTCTCCGTCCTCGATCTTTTCCAACAAAACGTATCGTCTAACGTCATCATTTCCAAGTAAACGGTGCCACGCGATAGAACTCCAATCCTAATTTGCAAGGCTAATTTATGCGGAGCTAATATATATGCGAAGTATTTAACTTTAAAGATGAAAAGCACCGCGAAAAAAAGGACAGCATCCAAGAAAAGATCCGCATCGAACGAGAAATTCGGAATTAATAGGAGATGCGGTGAATCTGGAGCACTTGTATGTGACTGGTAATACCGGTCGATGATATTCTTACCCGGTTTTCTTAGGCAAGTCGTCTTACGAGAGAATCTGCCTTCTCACAGTGCGTAAATATTTATACGACAATGCTATTAGAACACGCAGAGACGCGTGATCGCCCACACACCCAATTTCGAGACGTTAATGAACGCTCGAAGGAGTAATCGACCTCGTGGATTAAACTGGATCGGGGATTCTCTCGTGTGTGATAAAAATATCTGACCTTTTGGCTCCGCGTTATAGCGAATACATTTCAATATTTTATCGACACCATCATTCGGATGGTAATAATATTATTAAGTTCCGCTTATAATTTTACACGCATCTGATATATACTTTTAATTATTCTGAAGACGATCTTTTATGTTAATTTATGATTTTAATATCTGAGAACTAGCTTTTAATATAATCGCCTGTTACATTCTCGTGATAGACGGTTTTAGAAGCCGATGAACGTTACGCAAAGTTATACACGAGATTCAATAATATCGAATAAGTTTCTGTAAAACTCCAATCTATCTCGCATTATAGCGAGAGAATCTCCGTAACGTCTACTATAAATCTTCTCAACATTCAAAAACTGTCACCTGCACGTTCAACTCGACCACTAGGTACGCCCATTTTCCACACCAAATTCGTTTTCGTGGTTTCCTTCAATTTATCCGCGTCAAATTATGGAATTCTGGTCTCTTGGCATTTCTCTTGGCTATAATTTAAACTAGGACGCTTTAAAGTAGATCCTTCAGAGCATTTAAACACCACGGATTGGGCATATAATTTTCATATACTCGTGGGAGCATTCGCCGTTCAATCTTTAAACATTTTAAATATACTTTTCAAAGTATTTTTAGATTGTTATTCGCATTTGATAATTGTTATAAAATTATTAAAAGTTGATTTCTAAACTTTCTTACTTTAAACTTGTTATGAGAGATGTATGTTGCAACAACATTTATTGTTTAATATTATACTGATTAAGTCTTTGCTGATTTTATTATTCCGTATGCAAATTCTAATAACGAATTCTAATGTTCTCTTTCTTTTATGTTGCAGAATTGCCAGCTGAGGAGGGTAAGTACTGAACGTACGAACTAATCTGTTGACCAAACTAACCGTCTGTTGACGTTGGTCGATGTAAAAAACAGGTTTGCGACAGATTGGCATAAATTACTTTCGACATGGCAAAACAAGTTTGCAAGTAAAAAATTTATCTTTTTTCTTTCTTTACAATCCGTCTTTATATCGAGCCTTGACTCTACCACATTGTTTTGAGCCAAACATTAATTTATAATTTATAAGTTTCCGAAACTTTTCTCGCCTGTCTCGACAAATGGTCGGTCTTGTGCGGGAAGGATATTCGCCACGTGTCCTGTTTAAGTAGGCCAACGTGCTTGTACCTGGAATTTGATAAGCTTTGAGAATTAGCGTCGCAAGCATTACGTTGCATGCAATCGCAAATGCACGTGCGAATGCACCACATTGACCTAATCCAACTGTTCGCAGAAGACAAAAGCGTCAAAATTGTCTTTGTATCTTCAGAGATTCGAGATCCAGGAACTTTAAATATTAATTAATCAAAGCGAGAAAAATATAAAAGACAAATATTTTTGATAAATGTTTCTTTCTGATTCTATAATTAAAAATGTGTAATAAATCTAATACAATGACAAATAATTTTTTTTTATGTTCTTGTTCCAAAATGAACTTTTATCTATTAAAAGGCGCGCGAGATAGCAGCGAAGATGAAGCATTCTAGATGTAAAGTAATGTAATGGTAGAAGGAAATATATATAGCACGGCTGTGTGTGCTATGGGGAACTTGCAGGATCCAGGTACTCGGGCCACTTGCCCCATTTACCCGTGTCGAAAGACGTCAGCGCGTAGCGCCGTACGTCGCCTTCGACTCGGTCGTAATTGCATTGGCATTACACTCGACCCGCGCGGAGGCTCGCACTATCTTTCCGCCGACCTTCGGCGGCGGATCGACCCGTAGTTTCTCAGTACGATTCTCAGCTTGGCGTTCCTGAATTGGAAAAAAAGAAGAAAAAGAAATAATCGAGAGATGAATTTTCACGCTTTCCAAAATTGGATTTCAGCGAATAAATCGAACTGCAGAAAATGACTTTGACAAGTCGTAGTCAAGTCGGCCCAAAAGCATGACAGCTGACGTTGATGATTAGATCGATTGCAGGCGTATAATTTGTATCGCTGCGTATGCATGTAATCAATATGCATTCTGCTGAAAGGCAATTGCGAAAATTAGATGCCGCGCGTTGTTGAAACGCATTTATTACGCGTAATACTTCATTAATCGGAGAGATCGGTCCAGTCAATAATAAATATTTTCGGCTTTATCGAAGATAAATAAATGATAAGATAGGCTATGGCGTCATTAAATTAATACGTTTGAACGCAATAATATCCAAATCCCAACGAGGTCTCATCGACTTGCCCTGATAACGTACAAGTCAAGTTTTTTTTTTTTTTTACTTGATAATGAAAGACGTTCCTTCGTACGATACGCGATTTTTCGCGAACTTACTCGTATGGAAGTAATTTTTGTTACACACGAGTGAATTATAGACGTCGTTCCTTCGCAAGCCTCAATTGCCGTCATTTGAATTGGTCTTCAACGGTCTTGAACTAATTAACATTACTCGGCAGACTTGACTCTCTAGAAAATAGCATCCATTTTCGGCCGGCAAATTGCACGTGGTAATTTCTGACGAAGCCTGCCGTCTTCACGGATTTAGACGGCGAACAAAATTTCGCGTATAGCAAGAGAGAAGCGAATGCGCAGCACGCTCTCCCTTGAGAGGGTTGAAATTAGTACGGACATATATTTTATTGTTTCGCCGTTATTATCGCACTTTATTTAATCCTGAAACGCGTCGGAGGAGAGCGCAATCAAGGTCGTATTAATGAGATTCCTGTCGTAAATTAATCGCGCGGCCGGTTACGAACGCACAACTGCCTGTAATCGTTGCCGCGCTCCGTCCATCACACATGTGCACACGCGAGTCTCTGTGTACGCCACGCTCTATCGGCCGATTGACAACGCCTATTGTCACACGCTGAATCCGGTAATGAAGCATGTCGCACGTATGCACGTGGGTGAGAGAGTAAGAAGGGAAGAGAGGGACGAGGAGAAATGTGCACTGGTCCGCAGCGCTGTAGCGGCACGTCATACCATGCCGATATTAATTTCCGAGACGCGGTGGAATGTGCACTACGATATTACGTGCGATTTATGTAACGATACGTATGCGTGTAACGTGTCTGCGTTACCGGAAGGTGTGCGTTAAGACAGAAAAAGTGGTCTTAATATGCTGTATTAATGCCGTATGTATAGGAATTTATGTAATTCGTAAAATTGGTGATGATTAAGTTTGTATAGTTTGTAAGTTAATTGATTGAGAGTAGAGTTACGTGACTTGGATTGCATTTTACTAACGTAACGCAATTTTAACTTTGTGAGCAATTATTTATAATAGCTGTTTAAATTTTATTGATTCCGTTTAATTAGATGTTAAACGTTGTTCATATACTTTGAGGGATTATCCATGCCACAGCAGATGAATGCAGTTTGAAATATTGGATCGCTAACAAAGTGACTATTTATTAATTTGAATCTCTATTATACGTTTATCCGTAAAGCTTTCTGCGAGTATTTCTATTCATTACTTAAGTGTTCAGTTAAATTAATTCAGTTTGTTTAAAAAAGTTCATTTCTTGGAAATTGTGTTTATAAATTATTTTTTATTGAAGTTTTTCTTCTAACTTGCGAATGATTTATTACAGTTTATAACTCCTATCGACATATATTTTACTTATTATTACGTGATTTAATTTTTTGTTGAGACTCAACTATCATTTTTCTTTTGTGTAAAAAAATGTTAGATCTTGTTACAGTAAGAATTGTTTTATTTTATCATTAAAACTTTGTTATTTTTATTTTCGTTTGCAATCTCTAACTATTCGTAATGCTATTAAAAAAGAAAAAACTATGTGATCTAGTTCGATGAAAGGAGAATGGTGCGAAGAAAATGGGGAGAAATTGGAGAAAGGAAGCCGTACTTATAAAGTTGCTGAGCAATCGAATTTTCGCTTGTCTCTTTGGCTGCTGTAAATTACAATTAATGAAATCGTCAACCGTGGAGCAATGACGTCAATCGCGTGCAGGCAAAAGGCGCTAGCCATCAAGGACGCCCAGGGCTTGTGCCCCTGACTACTTTATAATCTTTATCCTTTCCTGACGCATACGTTAGAATATGTTTTTTCAATAGTGTGTTCGCACGTTGTGATCCGCGATGAAAATCTTTCCTTATGATACCAAATTAGCTCCTCGTGTCTACGAGACATGTGTTGTTTTCGATTAAACTAGGATCTGTATATCAGTACGAACAAATGTCGCGTTGGAACTGCAATTTATTTAATTGCTTTAATGAACTAGAATAACCAGAAGGTGAATAGTTTTATAATTATTGTAAGGATAATTCTCCATCTGTGAACTTATGACGTCAAGACTTATGCGAAATTACGTAATCTATGTAAATTATTAAATATATTTTGTATTATAAGATGAGAGATATAACAGTTTTGCTTACAATTTACCATAATAGTTTCGTGATTCTTAAAATATTTTTTCTTGAGACAAAGCTATGTCAGTGAAACATACCATTCGCGAGCGTATGTTGCTAGTAATAATGCAAGGTCGCCTAACAATGACGTATTGTTAACAACGCATTCAGTATTGATTTCATCATTATACGTTATATCATTATAATTAATGAATTCATTTTTTTTTATATAGTTAAAAACTCACATTGATATACTCATACAATTATTGTATATTAAATTGAAATTTTATTATTATTTAAGAAAATTAAATGTAATTTGTGAGGTAGAGTTCTGGAATTTATAAATTTTATATAAATTTAAATTTTATACCAATTTGTCGCAATTAATTTTTAAATTAAAAGAATTTAATTTTCAGATAAAATAATATTGTATTAAATATTATTAAATATTATTTTATCTGCTGTTCATGAAATATCGAATATACATGAATTATTATATGAAAAATATTATATTAATAAAAATTTACTTTAATTTAATTATTTATTTAATTTACTTTAATTTACTTTAATTTAAAGTAAATTTTTATTAATAATTAAATTAAATTATAATTAAATTAAAGTAAATTCATTTTAATTTAATTATAATTTAATTTAATTTAATTATTAATAAAAATTTACTTTAATTTTCTTTAAATTTTTCCAATTTCATTTTGCATTGCGCGAAATTATTGACAATTATATTGTTATTTTTTGCTTATAGGAAAATCCATCTGGCAACTCGTCCTGGAACAGTTCGATGACCTTCTAGTTAAGATTCTTCTATTAGCTGCTATTATTTCTTTTGTAAGTATATTGTGATAGATATTATATTAAACATTATAAATATCTTATAGAATTTAAACTGATATAGAAATTAACACAAAATAAACTTCTGCCAAAACAAACACATCCTCGAAAAAAGTAAAATACAAATTAAGTTTATTAGGTACGTGGTTGATATTATTATTTGCTGTCACAGTTTATAAACTAAAAATGTTTCATGTTCTAATCTTTTACAAAAACTATGAAAATGCCAAATGTGAATTCGTATATAATATTCTTTTTTTCTTGTCGAATTTTCCGGTATATGCCGCTTCGCTAAAAGCACCATAATTATATGTTTACGGGGGTTCAAGGGTAAATGAGGCTAAATATATCTTCCACGAGAAGTGAAAAAATAGCATATTGATTTCAAGTAGCCGTGGTGATCTGATTTTTCTCTAACCACATAAGAGAAATATGTAACATTCATTATGAAGTTTGATCTACAAATTATGGAAATAATATACAATTTATTACTACATTAGATATAATAAGCTTTTAGAGAAAAGAAATTTTTTAGCGATATATACACGTCTTGGAAAATTTATCTTTAATCTTCTAACATATATTTTTATATTTATGTTTTAAAATATATTAGCTAATATTGTTGAGACGACTTAAGAGAGAAAACTTCTTATATTTTCTCAATAATTCTTGTAACTCATTTTTATGAAGTTTTAACTATTAGCTAAATTGTGATTTAAAAATACAATATGAAACGAAAAAATGTGAAATCATTAATCTACTTATTAATCTACTGACAAATAGACTTACAATTAATATATTGAATTTCTTTACTATATTCTTTAAATTTTTAATCTAATGTCTATTTTTCATCAGGTATTAGCCTTATTTGAAGAGCACGAGGATGCGTTCACGGCCTTCGTCGAACCCTTCGTCATCCTGCTCATCCTCATTGCCAACGCCGTGGTCGGTGTCTGGCAAGAACGAAATGCCGAGTCTGCGATTGAGGCGCTCAAGGAATACGAGCCCGAGATGGGTAAAGTTGTGCGAGCGGACAAATCTGGCGTCCAGAGGATTCGAGCCAAAGAGATCGTACCCGGCGATATTGTAGAGATATCGGTCGGCGACAAGATCCCGGCTGATATCCGTCTGTCCAAGATCTTCTCGACTACCCTTAGGATCGACCAATCGATTCTGACTGGGGAATCGGTGTCTGTGATCAAACACACTGACCCTATACCCGACCCACGCGCCGTCAATCAGGTAAAGCTGCAGCTGTATAAAAACATTTCCGCTACTTTTTCTCAGGCATCATCTCTCAAATATCATATCTTTGAAATAAAAATTCGAAAAAAAAACTGCAAATAAAAACTTTTACTCATGAGACTTGCAAAGTTAATTCACATAATAATTTAATCTTGAAAATGTTTTTTAATAAATTCTATTTTTTTATTTCTCTAGGATAAGAAAAATATCTTATTCTCTGGTACCAATGTCGCTGCTGGAAAGGCTCGCGGTGTTGTGATTGGAACTGGCTTAAACACGGCTATCGGTAAAATCCGTACGGAGATGTCGGAGACGGAGGAGATTAAGACGCCATTGCAGCAGAAGTTGGATGAGTTCGGCGAACAGCTGTCGAAAGTTATCTCCGTCATTTGCGTTGCCGTGTGGGCCATCAACATTGGCCACTTCAACGATCCGGCTCACGGTGGTTCCTGGATCAAGGGTGCCATTTACTACTTCAAAATAGCCGTCGCTCTCGCTGTTGCCGCTATTCCCGAAGGCTTGCCCGCTGTAATCACGACTTGCTTGGCCCTGGGTACGAGACGTATGGCTAAAAAGAACGCCATTGTACGATCTTTGCCGTCCGTAGAGACTCTAGGTTGTACGTCCGTCATTTGCTCCGACAAAACTGGCACTTTGACGACCAATCAGATGTCCGTTAGCCGGTAAGATGATTAAGCAAACAAGATTATTATAATGTAGATTTAATTTTTTAATCTTTAGTATACGTTATACAAGAATATTTTCTCTATTTAACTGGATTATATTTAAATAAAAATATGAAATGAAATATTAGTTTGTACATTTTAAATATTTCAATATTTACAGAATGTTCATCTTTGACAAGATTGAGGGTAACGATAGCAGTTTCCACGAATTTGAAATTACTGGATCGACTTATGAACCCATCGGCGAGGTCTTCTTGAGAGGACAGAAGATTAAGGGACAAGATTATGAAACATTGCATGAGCTCGGTACAATTTGTATCATGTGTAACGATTCTGCTATCGACTTCAATGAATTCAAACAGGCATTTGAGAAGGTCGGCGAGGCTACGGAGACCGCCCTCATTGTTCTTGCCGAGAAAATCAATCCATTCGGAGTTCCGAAAAGCGGTTTGGATCGTCGAGCTGGCGCTATTGTTGTTAGGCAGGATATGGAAACAAAGTGGAAGAAGGAATTCACGCTGGAATTCTCTCGTGATCGCAAATCCATGTCGTCGTATTGCGTGCCTCTGAAATCAACGAAACTGGGAACTGGACCAAAACTGTTCGTCAAGGGTGCGCCGGAAGGTGTACTAGATAGATGCACACATTGCCGCGTCGGTGGTCAGAAGGTTCCTCTTACTTCAACTCTGAAGAACCGCATCTTGGATCTAACCCGCCAATACGGAACCGGTAGAGACACCCTGCGCTGCCTCGCTCTCGCCACTGCTGACCATCCGATGAAGCCCGACGATATGGATCTAGGCGACTCCACTAAATTCTATACATACGAGAAAGATCTCACATTCATAGGTGTAGTGGGCATGCTCGATCCACCTCGCAAAGAAGTATTTGATTCAATTGTTAGGTGCCGTGCTGCCGGCATTCGCGTAATCGTTATCACCGGCGACAACAAGGCTACTGCCGAAGCCATCTGCCGACGTATCGGAGTTTTCGGTGAGGATGAAGATACTACTGGCAAGTCGTATTCCGGACGTGAATTTGATGATCTACCGATATCAGAACAGAAAGCGGCTTGCGCCAGAGCTCGCCTCTTCTCTCGCGTAGAACCGTCTCATAAGTCAAAAATTGTGGAGTACTTACAAAGCATGAATGAAATTTCTGCTATGGTAAGTAAATTATATATTTATCATTTATTTATTTATATATTTATTATTTATTGCTATGGTAAGTAAATTATATAGTGTCATCAATGACACTATAGTCCGATTCGAATCTTAACTTCTTGAAGAATAATTATCTTGTATAAATTTTAGTTTTTTTTTACAATTGCAATTTTTACGCAAAAGATCCAATCTCCATTCTATAAGTCAAGAAACGATACAATATTGTGATTTGGTATTTTCAGTAACCGTGAGATTGAATATTTCAGATATTTTATTTCTATTACAGTGAAATATTTTCTCCACTCAAATTTTCTAATATTAAATATATAGAATGGCAGTTCCGGGAAATCAAACTTAGATCTTTACTTGACAAACGATTGTTCTAGCATTAAATTATCCAACATTCCATTTTAATATTAGTTTAATATTAATTACGTTAATGTAAAACAGATATTCGAATTTTTAACGGAATTAATTCAAAAAGATTAGAAAATAATTTTGCATAATTTTATTCGTAAAGACTGGTGATGGCGTGAATGATGCCCCTGCCTTGAAGAAGGCTGAGATCGGTATTGCTATGGGTTCTGGTACTGCGGTCGCAAAATCTGCTTCGGAGATGGTATTAGCGGACGATAATTTCTCTTCCATCGTAGCCGCTGTAGAGGAAGGCCGTGCCATCTATAATAACATGAAACAATTTATCCGTTACCTCATTTCTTCCAACATCGGCGAGGTCGTCAGGTATTTACGAAATATATGAGAGCAATGAAGAAGATTAGAGTTGAATTTTTATCTATGTTTCTATATTATTTCACAGTATATTCTTGACCGCCGCTCTTGGTCTTCCCGAAGCATTGATTCCGGTCCAACTTCTGTGGGTCAACTTGGTCACTGATGGTCTTCCAGCCACTGCTCTCGGTTTCAATCCACCCGATTTAGACATTATGAGCAAAGTAATATAACAATTAAAAAGCTGCTCCGCTAAGTCATTAAATGCAGGTTTTATTGATTCATATGTTTTTCAACAGCCTCCTCGTAAAGCTGATGAATCTCTGATTTCTGGATGGCTGTTTTTCCGTTACTTGGCTATCGGTGGATATGTAGGCGCTGCCACTGTCGGGTCAGCTGCTTGGTGGTTCATGTACAGTCCGAATGGCCCTCAGCTGAACTACTATCAAGTGGTAAGTTTTGATAAAAATTCGTTTGCTGTTTATATTTAAAATTATTTGAAAATTTGAGTAATTATTTTCTAATTAATATCTATTATTTGCATAAAATATAGACTCATCACTTGGCATGTATTGGTGGTGGAAATGAATTCAAGGGCATCAACTGCAAGATCTTTGCTGATCCTCATCCCATGACTATGGCTCTCTCTGTGTTGGTCACTATTGAAATGTTAAACGCCATGAACAGGTGAAGAAATTATTTGTAATATATTTTACATAAGAATCGCGATTTAAAAATTGTAATAAAATCTATATTTCTCTTTATAGCTTGTCTGAAAATCAGTCACTCATCTCCATGCCGCCTTGGTCCAACATGTGGCTTATCGCATCCATGGCTCTTTCTTTCACACTCCATTTCGTCATCTTGTACGTCGATGTGCTTTCGGTAAGTAAATATTATATTAAGATTGCTGATGTGAATAGTTGAGGATTTTTTATTATTTTTGAGGACTTTTTATTATTTTAATATGAAGCGTAAAAATTGTAAACATTATCAACTCTTGTGTTTCAGGCCGTATTCCAAGTGACCCCATTAACGACTGAAGAATGGGTTACCGTTATGAAGTTCTCCATTCCAGTGGTACTTCTCGACGAAACCTTGAAGTTCGTTGCCAGAAAGATCACAGACGGTGAGAATCCAATTTACACCGTGCATTGGATCGTTCTAATGTGGGCTGTGTTCTTTGGACTGTTGTTTATCTGTCCCATATAGAACGTCCGTGAAATAATAATATTAGTCTAGCAGACGATGTTTTTTTCCTATGGAAAAGCATCCGCGACTAAATCCTTGGACTCGCAATTGCATTTAACCGAAGCTCTTCCCACCGTGACGCGGGAAGGCGCGAGATAAGTTATTAACAGAGTGCGTTCAAGTGAGATTTTAACAAGTTTGACTGTTGTGCATGGTGTTAGTACGATATGAAATATGCCACCAAGGCCCACCATGCCCGCATCACACACCGTACCCTGACGTCGCTCAACGATCACGGGTTTCGAGTGACATCGAGTGATCTAAGAGAGACCCCGTCATAAATCAAAGATTGTGATCGTTAAATTATTTTCTACGAGTGCCTTTTGAACATTGAATTTCCTCTGCAACAAACACGAAACTGTTTATAGATGTTCTTTCCGATGTTCTTTCCGATATAGATATTTCCGATATGTTTGACGTCCCAATCCTCTTCCTTTTTTTTATCGCACTATTATTTATATTTTTCTTTATCATTATGCACGGTATAATTAGCAATAGATAAATTATCTGGTAATTGCAAATCCTGATAGTGTATTAACACAGTTAAGACCCATATTAATTTATGCATGTCTTCCGTCTGTGTTTCTTGCCGATTAATAATATTATGACATAAACTTTTATATCTTTGCATGTCCGTATTATTGATCTTGGTCGATTTGGAAAGTACAAAGTAGTTTGCCCGCTAATCATACCGGGGATAGTAACTTCGGCGCAAACAAACAACGAATTTGCGACGATGTCATTTTCGTAGAGTGATACGCACGTTTACACAACGAAGACAATAAAACATTCGGCAGAATCACAGATGGGATGGACAGTTGTAGTAATAGTATTATATTGGTTTTCGTGATTTTATTTTCAGGCTCAGTTTAATGCACGCACGCAACAAATTAGCACAACATTCGGTTAACGCGATTAACATATAATCTCTTTACACTTACACTTCATTTTCGTTGCTTTCAATGTTGCTTGTTATAAATCATGTTTATTAATGAATTCTTAGTGTCTGGTGTGCCGCTTTCTACTCCGAAGTCAAAACTGGAGCTGTCTGAGCGTTTGCTGAAATTTCAAGAAAATGCGAAGACTTCGCACTAACGGATCTCATTTTGTATCCTGCATACCGTGTCTTCCTTCCCGTAGAGATAATGCATGCACGGCATAATTAACCCAGCACATTTCGTAAGATCCTTTCTTATTGTAATCTATTCTTTTCAATTCTACTATCCTCTGCTGCGCCATGCGATCACTCGAGCATTTTAACTTTGCGCGTCCTTCGTATTCATGTTAAGATATATTCTTAACGTTTATGCGAAACATAAAACTTTATTCTTTATCGGATGATATCTTTGCAAATTATTCTTCTATATCAAGATTCTGCATTATACGCTGTAACAAATATGACAAATGTGAAGTAAGATTTTGTAAATATTCATATAATCGATATATTTTTATTAGATAGATAATAGTGAAACAGATTGTTACAAAATTAGCGAGAATCATCGCGACTGGCACAGCAGGATTTTCTTTAATTTCTCACATCGATGAACACAATATCTGTCTCCTATGTGTATAACCCGTACGTGTGATTTGAAAGATTTAAGCAATTCAACAGATTCGCGTATCGCTAATTTCTGGATATGGACTGCAAAGGCTCGTAAGTGTAAGATAAGGCAATCGTTAAGCAGAGGAAAAATAGTTTACCTCATTACCTCTCTTGTATGCTCGAAACTGACGGGGCAGTCCATAGATTTTCTAATGAATTCATTCATGTTAATATCTGAGCAGTGTTCCGAACGCAAACACACTCGTCGTGAATGGGATTAATTAATCCATTTTTTATCAATGGTGATATCGATAGCTATATTAATCACAGAATTAAATTAATTAAATGACGTATAGATTTTTTAAAAATAAATTTGTCCTTGATAATAATATTTAGTAATAGTTAGGCACATCTGTTTTCTATTTCTGGCTCCCGAAAATCTTTTCATATTTAATTTCTTTTTCAAACGCGTAAAAGAATCATAGTTTGTCTTTGCATTGTCTCATAAATTATTTGAAATGTTGAAAGATATTTAAGACTTGCGTAAATAATCCAATTTGATTAACTGAATCAATAAAATCAGTAAAGTCGATTCTTTTATCGGCAGTGAAGAAAACTGAGGGATGAAATGTGTTAAACGCATAGTAAAAGAAAATTTGACTAGTGGCTTTTGTACATGTAGAGTTTCGTTAAGGATTGGCGATAATCCTATTTATTCATTGAACTGTAAGAATTTGATTAATAAATTAATAGTTTTATTAAAGTAACTTTAATAAAACGTCATTCGTTCACGTCTAAGTTGTAAGAGACTGTTTTTTTTTCTTCCAACATCATGGTCTCAGATGATGATCGCCGATCCTCCGAGTTTTTATATTGGGAGCAAATTTAGTCCCCTAATTAGTCGAGGATATTTCTCGATTGTGTGAACGCGAATTCGGTCACTGCCTTAGCCACATAATGAAACGAATAATCGGTGTCGTCACGAGTACGTGGGCCTTCAATACATCTGGCTGATTAGTCAGTTCATCCCTTAGAGCGTATCCTGTCGGCGAAAGCGACCGCTAAAGGAAGGAAGACTGAAATCGATAAAGTGCTCATAGAGATGGCAACTTCTCGATTCTTTCTTTCCCATTTGTTGACGTAAAGCCGTCGTCTCTTACGAAACGATATTTCTAACTTTGCTTCTCTGTTAAAATTCGATCAGAAAAAAAAAACAGAGCAATCGGCGAAAAGGCAGAGAGCAGTATCGTCTCATAAGAAATGGCGGGTTTAAGCGGTCCACGCTTCCGTCGGCAGCGCACGATCCAAGGTGTCATCCAGATCTTCGTAGAGATCGCCGTGATTCGGCCGTTCGCGATTCAGCGCGCGAAACGCAGCACGCGAGACGCTTCTCCGCAAAACACGTGCAAACGCAACAAGACTGACGATGTGTTCCGGAGAGGAGCGGACGCGCCCGCTGCGTTTTCTTCTTTTTTTTTTCTTCGGCGCGCGACGCATGATAATTTAACTGCGCCGCATCCGGCTCTTCAGGAATCGGCCGCGGTCGCGCGGCGCGACATTGTAATATAATTAATTAATTAGTAACGGTTAAGGCGTGATACTTTGGTATGGGCATAATTAAAACTTAATCAGACCGAACGAGTTAGCGCTGCCGCACTAACGAACTTGTGTCTCGAATAGTGTTTCGTTTCGCAATTTAATTTTTAGCGCGAGATAAAACCGGCTTTGCGTCCCGCAATCGATACCTGTGTCGCGATCTCATCTCCCAATGTCACTTGAAAGAAAAATTTCGCGAAGGCAATTCCGCATTTGCAGGGAGATAACAATAAAGATTATCGGGTAGCATAAATGATATTTATTTATCGCTTGTAAAAGAGATACATTATCACGATCATAGACTTGTTTTTCTCAAATATTAACGTTAATTGAGATTTCTGAATCGATCTCAGGTTTCTTCGGGAGAAATTATCTCCGAATCACGAGATATCCTATAATATTTGCCATTATCATGTTTATCCATCGTGGCACGGAACAGTGAATGCATTCGAATATTCGAACGCATGATTGAGTAATTAGCACAGTTATCGAAGCACAGGTACATGCGCGGAGATCAATGCCGGTGCGAAGAGTCTAATGCAGTTCTCTATGACGCTCAATAAGTTCGACGAAATTGATCGGGGAGTCCGGATGCAACATGACCCGAGCGATGGATCTTGTAAACCGCGCAAAGGACAGCTGTGGATTTTTATGAATTGAACTCGAAGCAATCATGATGAAACGATAGAGTCGCAGATCTAGAATTAAATTGAAGAAACAGGACTTTCTCTTTTGTTAAAGTGTTTACGAATTCATAAAATTTCCTCGAGATTCATCGCTCGTTGCTCCCTCGTATCCGGATCTCCAACTTCGTCCACGATGTATCTGTAAGTACTTGAGTGTGCATTGTATTTTACGTTGATCAAGAATGACGGGGTAGTGCCATCACGACGAAAGTATACTGCGCGACGTCACGCAAATGTCGATGCGATTGCTTGATTAAAAAAATTCAATCTTAGCAATCTTATAGCATTAATATGTAATGCTGTATAAAATGAAGAAACGATTTATATTTATTCCATTTCTTCGCACATTATATTTATTAATTATAGTTTAATTGCCATATAAAATGAATTGTACATGTGCCGAGAATCAATTAGACATTTATCATTGATCCTTGTGTGACGTTGATCAAACGCGGTGTCCAGCGATGATGAGACTACGATCGCGTCGTTTTCTTCAGGAAGTACCTATTTCTCTAACGATAATGAAATATTAATATTAATAACTTATGGAATACTATGACGTCGAGTGATTTCGAGTATATGCTCGCCACGGATGCGCTCCGCGGCGAGAGATAGAATATAATTCCGGGTGCGAATCAGATTTCATAGAGACGAGACGGAAAATATAAAAAAAAACAGAAGGAATAAAGAGAAAAATTGTACACACGAATCCGATTGTTGCGCGTGTTACGATCCAGTCTATGCATATACGATAAGTACAATTACGTTATCAGGTAATTATCGCGCCATGCCCCCCTCCCCCCCGTGTTGGCGTTCGCAATTTTGTTTTATTTATCGCCCGATTTGCCTTTGTCGTGTATTCAATTTGAGTTACGGAGCGACATTATAACAAGTGAGAGAATATGACGACGAAATGATATATAATGCATTACTTGTTATAATAAAAGAATCATGTGTTACTAATGCGTTTCTCGATCCTCCGACGATTGGCCTACTAATCGAAGCAATAATTCTCGCTTAAATCCGACAGCCTATTGCTATCGAAAAAAAAAAAAAAATCGAGCACCTAGTACGATACTATTGTAATAGGTGTTCGGTTCAGTTTATCCCTGCCTAAAACCACTTTTAACTTTTCGACTTTTTCTCCTCTCTCGTTGTCTGTTAGCCACCCCACCACATTCCGAATGTTCATTGTAACGACAGCTGGCTTAAGACATTCAGACAATTAGTGGGCCAGAGTTACATAAGAGCTAGAGTTATAGGAGGTTACAGAATTACTGAAATTTATAAAGAAAATTAAATTGCTATTTTACTCTTTTTTTTTCGTAAATAATAAGATGATATTAAAGTTTTGGCAAAATGCGATATCTTTAAAATTATACATAGGATAACAGAATTGTACTCAGTAACAGTTATTGAGCTCGAAATTTTAAAAGAAGATTAATCAATAATTCCAAAATATATATGTAAAAAACAGATGAAGAAACATTTAGTATTTTAGTATAATAAAATGATCACGAACGGCGCGCTGTGGCCTACTTATTCAATGATTAAGGCAGCTCTCTGCTTGTATAACCCTTATAATTTTTCGGCATAACAAATCGACAAGTTCGTAAGGATCTGGGGACTACATCTCTCAACCACTGTCGCACTGTGTGTGGAGACAAGATTTCGGAAAATAAAACACGCGTGATGGCGAAATACCTCGACACAGCGCGTACACGACGAAATCTTTTTATTATCTACTATGGCTACTGGTGTACCCTATCTTCCTTCCTCCGATCTCTCGAGATTTGTTGTTTGAAGTTTCTGCATGCGTTCATTGGAAAAAGACCGATGTGATAACTGTCGTGTCGACCCAGAATGACTCCTAAAAATCGAGGATATTGACATCCCCCGACACATCGCGCCACTTCGACACCCACCCTCTTTTGCTAACTTCCCCCTGCCTGCTGGTGTGCCAAACTATACAGTCACGGGGAGAGCGAGCTTCGAGGACGACTACCGGCAAGCATACGGATGACGCAGGTAATGTTGAATTTGTCAATTTTAATACTAACGAGATTAACGTTTAGCTGTAACACGACACACACGCCGTCCACGAACTGCATTCCGCAAACGAATGACCTACGAGTTCGAAGCGATTTCTTCCATTTTTTGATGGTCATCTTTTTAATGTATATAATTTGTTCATTTAATGTACATTTCGAAGAGAACTCAAGGAATTGTGCTTCTTCTGTTCTAGAACATGAAATAGAATTAATCTTCCCTTGCTGTGATTTATTATATATTATACATTCCACATTCATTTGTATGTACAAATGCTCTTTTTAAGAATTTATCGTAATATAATATATTTACTCATCTGTACCAGACATACATATACAAACATATGCTTGTTTCCATATGCCAAATACTTGATCTCCCTTAGCGCAATTAAGCGCCGCTGCTCACCCCGCTGCGCTAACACCATCGCCAAGGCTTGCATCGACTTAGCGGCTGTATCCCGCTCCGTAGAGAGTTGGACGTGGAGAGGCACGTGGCTTGCCGTAGCTGAGCTAGCGAGGGTACGCTTGGCGTGTGGTGAAATAATCGATGTTACCCTATGATTGCAGTGGCACCGACGGTGATCGCGCCGAAATAAAGCTCGAGGGGACGTAGGACGAATCTGAGAGACATCTAATCGGCCGCAGCCGAGAAATCGGCGACCCACAGCACATTACACTCTCGAGCTGCTCGAAGGGACTGGAGACCCCCCCCCAAAAAAAATTTACCGAATATTTCCCGAATGAAACCACAAAGTACCCTCTCATCGACACACAACACGCACCGCAATAAGCACCACCGGACCCACGCACGCACGTGCACGCGCGCGATACGACGTTGGCACGCGCACGTTCGTCTGCGTGGCGATCGACATCCAAGATCGATCTCCCGCGGGACGGCGAGAAAGTAGAAAAGGGAACGAATGTACGAGCGTAGTCTTACGACGATCAGAGTACGCAGTCGCGTCAAGGACCTCGTCCACCTTCGATTGATGTCGTTGCTCGTGTTATTATACGCCAGTAGATTTCGAATAATGATTGTGATGATAAGTAAATAAGGATATTGAGTTTACCCAAATCGGAAGCTGTACTTCATTTTTATTCTTCACTGCTTCATTATTGAAAGGGTGGCTGTTCGTAACAACGACGAGAGACTACAATATCTCTTTTCCGCAGAAGAGGGGTAGTTGTCTGCCGATCGACGTCAATTCAAAACTACTACGATCTCGTGACCATTCCTTTTCGCGAAGGAGATTCGTACATTCGTTCGAGCAAGCTGCACCCAGTCCGAATAATCCGAGGACCGATCGTTTCAGACCGTCGAAGTTGAGAGGAAGATGCCGACGCTGCGGTGCTGGCTCGAGAGCGCTGCTAAAACACCCGGCCGTCCAACATTTTTTTCCCTCCCCCTCTTTAGTTCGCCATTTATAGGTCTCCGCCGCTCGTTAATCGTTCTCGTGTGTGTTATGTTGCAGTAAATGAGGTAGTCGTCGATAAGTGGTCCCAGTAAATGAGTGGGTCGTCGACAGGCGTGAATCCCACACTCCGTCGCCGCCGCCACCGAGCGCGCGAGGCAAGCTCAACCCGAAAATTAAAAAAAATAAAACCGAAAACAAAAGAAAATAAAAAGATATAAAGACGAACGAACAGCGTGAAATAACCGGCGCGCTTGTGCTCCGTAGAGCGCTGTAATAACAACAGAAGCAGCAGCAGCAGCAACGCACTCGATAACCACTTAGCTACCTGCCAACCTGCAGTACGGGGATTCTCCCAATCGCTGAGTAGACGCGCTGCACCACCTCGCCGCCGCTGCTTTCATTCTTTTCCATCTTCTCTTCTCCCTCTCTGCAAGATCGCTGCGCGAACGAGGGATCGTTCGAGTCGAGGTCGTCGTCCCGGGGCCGACGAAAGCGAAGCGAACGAACGGCTTTGGGAAGCTCTTCGTCTTCTGGTGTCTGGAGCCGCATATTAACGTTCTTAACTCAACTGTGCCTTCTTAAAGCCGATTGCGCCAAGGTCGGTCAGCGCTAATCTCGATTGCACCACCCTTCTCTCTCTTTGTCTGTACGAGGTGTTATTTGCAGTTGCGCTTTAAAATTTATAAAAAAAAAAACTTAATCGATACTTTATTTCAAACTATTAGATTTTAAAATGTCATTTTTAAGCAATCATTTTTTTAATGTCAATCGAAATCTAGACTAATTGGATGGACTAAAATCAGATAAAGATTCTCCTTTCATTGAACATCTCGTATTGGATAAAGCCTGAGCAAAAGATTAGTTGACTCAAACCATCGATGCAACTCAGCCTTAGTTTCCTACCCGAGCGAGGAACGATGCGATATAACTGATTGCGAGAAAGTAGAGAAGCGCTGCCTTTAATACTCCCTTTTTAACCGCTGATGCTTCAAGGTGTATTAACGCACGTAATGCAATCTAACGCAATCCTTTTTTTAATCCCAAGTAATTCGATCAGTCACATCACTCACATGCTTCCCGAAAGTATTCCGAAAGTAATCAAGACGACTTAACAGAAAGTCTTCGAGCGAGATTTTTCGAGTAAGATCGCATTCGACAAGAAACCGAAAGAGTCGATCGATCTTCTCGAGAATCTCATTAATAAAAAAAAAGACAAATTTAAGCGTTCGCTTTTAATGTTCGCCTAAAAAAATTTAGTTTTACATTCGTTTCATCTCGACGCCTCTTTTTCACCCTTCTCTCTCGCCATTTTCAGACGCATTATTTTTCTCGCTATTTTTCTTCCTACCACTTTTCCGCGCCGCTTTACCGATATGGCGTGCTACCTCTTTACTCGTCTATTTTTCTCTTTCTTCTTACATTTTTCTTCCTTCTTATTCTGCCTGTTTTTTTTCCCCGACGTGAAGATCTCGCTTGGCGGTACGTTCTTCCATCTAACAAACTCGACGAACGTGTCCTCGACTGTACAGGCAAATAAAGGCAACAATCTACATTTTTCGATCGGAACTTAGCTAACGATAAACGTTAAAGCTATCCCCGTCTCTCAACATATGTATACGAGAAGTCAATCCTATTAATCTGTTCCTAAAAGCGACAATCGTTCCATCACGTTACTCACGGCATAACATTGATTTTCGTCTCTATGAAGATTGTTGCCTTGGAATTCTTCTGTATCTTCCATAAAGGCGCATATCGTATCGTCAGAGGCGATCAACCCTCCGGGGGGTAAAACGAAAACGATCCCTTTATCAGGAATCCCCTTAGCTTCCAGGACGCCGTATTCTGCCCGCGATATAAGAGAAGCCGCGTAGATTAAATACCTAATCGCAACACGGAAATTAGGTACCCGGTCTCCCCTATCAGTCACGAACGACGGAAATCCTCCGTAGCTTGGAACGTCCGGTTCGACGAGAAAAAGACCGTCACTCGTACCTGGAACGCTCAATGATGCCACACTCCGTCCGCGCGCGCTCGCGTTTATCCTGCGGACAGTCGCGAGAAAGAGAGAAAGTGTCCTCGGCAGTCTTGTACATGCTGGAGAGAAAGAAGAAAGAGAGAAAGAAATTGGGTGCATGTATGTGTGCATGTGTGTGTGTGCGTGTGTCTCTATCCTTATCGCGCAGAACGAACGAGAAACGAAGAAACCTACTCGCGCCGTTCTGGGTTTCCGTGAAAATTCTTCGGGGATGCAACTCGTCGCTGCAGATGCCATGCTGCACTCGCGGTCGTCACGACTCACGATCACGGCGAAGGTGCACAGCGAAGACGCATATCGGAGGCAGCCGGACGAAGGAAAGGGTTGACCGGAGGAGTCGTTCGACTCCTTGGAGCGAAACGACGAGGGTGTCGAGTAGTGCCTCTGCGGAAACAAAACGAACGTGTTTCGAGCAGTGACGTAACTTTCGTGATCGGAGGCTGCCGCGATGAAGCGAGTTAACTGTGCCTGTGGTATCGGTAGCGCGACGGTGCACCGCCGCGATCCGCGAATGATTCACGGAGCAGCGTTGCGTTACCGCCAAGCTTCTCTCTCGCACGAGCCACCCTGCCTGCGTGTCCCCGGAAATACAAATCGCGGGACACCACTTGGAAAGAGACTTTTTTCGCCTTCCCTTCGAATCTTCGTGCACAAACGGAGGAGGTCATCGTGAAGAGCGAGCGGCTCGTGCGAGGAGGAATCCAGCGCGGAGCGAAGAAGGTACGCCTCCGGATGCGCATGAAACTTACGTCACCGGGGAATCCAGTAATCTCGCGAGAGAGTTAGTAATTATTGTAAATATCCGTCGCGAGAGAGAGAGAAAACGCGACGATATGTAACAGAGGAGAGATATTCTACATAAATACATAGTTATATATATACACATTATATATATATATATATATATATTTTTTTTTTTTCTTTCGTGAAGAAGCGCACAGATGGACGCGTCGTCGCTGCGGATGATAATAAATTATTGTTATTAATAATATATTATTACTATTATTATTATTATTACTATTATCGTTATCGCTACTATTGTTAGTATTACTGTTATCATTGAAAAATGGTCACTGGTTTGGTGATATACTGTATATTGTATGGCGGAAACAGGGAAACCTTTCGAAGACCGGGCTTCGAGCGAGAAGGATTCAAACTGCCGAGGCTCGTGGTTGTGGTTTTTTTTTTCTTCTTTATTTATATTCTCATACACGATTGATCGTTCTTCGTGGTGACATTAGAGGCGGAATTAGCCACCTCGCGGCGTTCTGATTGTTACTTAGGGAGAGAGAAAGGAAGAGAAAGACAGCCACCTTTCCTCGCTCCGTTGATCGCGGCTCTCCTCGGCTTTTTCTTGACTAAGACTGACGAGAATTCTCATAACCATAATGAATATCTGACTGGTAAACGACCGAGTTTAGCCTCACCTCGTTCTTCAGTCGTTTCGCGTCGTCTCGCCTTCAAAGCTCGAGATACTCTAAATTTGTACGAAACAGACGCAAATGAGAACATCGCTCGTTGTCGCAAGCCGGAGTTGAATTTGTCAGATTGCGGACTGGTCCTCAAATGTCCTCGCGTGTTCAAGGTAGAACGCAGCAGCCGAGGCGCGCGTTGGCTACTTTCTCATTACGGTTTTGCTCCCGACGTCATTATCGTGTGTTGACACCTCTAGTGATATACATCCCGCGTTACCCGAATTTTTCTATTTCTCTTCTCTCCATTTACCACCATTATCTCTCCAGTCTCTTCTTCCCGCGTAATTGTTACTTCTTCTGCCTCCGTTCTCCGTCACTCAGCCCGTGCATTCGTCTCGCCGATCGTCATTTCTCTCGCCCTATTATTACTAAATACATAATTAGCAGTTAAGAGTTTTAACGACCCGCGACGCAAAAGTTTATAGGAATCGCCGCCGATAGGACGCGAGATTTCTGGTCGACTTTAGCTCTCGGCACGAAAGTAAGATAAGTAAGAATCGCGCGACGCGAGTTCCCCACCGGGAACCGCAGTCATTTATCACAAACAAAGTGTGCGTGTGTGTGTGTATATATATGTATATCATTATGTACATTATATCTGTTACATATTATGTACATACGTATATGTATATATATATATATATTATATATTTAAAATAGGGGCACTCCATGCCCGATAAAATTGCTCCGTACATACACATCGCTCGCGTCATCCTAATCGATACACGTACGTTATGTACGTATCGATGAAGGCGCTCTGATTACATCGGTACGTATCTAGGTACGTCTATCAATCGCCCATCCTGTAATTAAAGCTCATCATTTTTAATGTATGTCGTGGCGTGTAATATTCGTACTTGTATAAAGGCAATCGCCCGCGCTGACGCTCCAATCGTTCTCGCTCGAATCGTCCACGTTGGAGCATACTCTTAAGAACGAATTTCATTATTTTCTTCGAAAACAGTGACAAACCTTACACATTTCTAATGTACGCCGACAGCTCTGTACGAATAAAGGTTTGGAAGTAATCTCGCTGTCCTGCCTTCCTTCCGTTGTGACCCTTTTTTCGAAGAAGGTCTTTCTAGTATTTGATTTTCTAGCACCTCTGGACTTCTGTCTGTTGAGGAAAAAAATTTAAATTGGTCTCTTGTTCAATTTATATATTCAATTTATATTTACAATTTATTAGAAAGGTAAATCCTCAAATTAACATCATGTTTAAAATAATTTATAAAATTGCAAATTTAATATATTTTATAACATAAATTTATACATTTGTATTCTATTGAAAATTATAATATTTATTTATTAATATATGAACAACAATTATTGATATCAATTAATCGAGAAATTTAATATGCAAATTCTTAAAAAAGCGACACGACAATGAAAGTGTTAAATTGATATTCAGAAATGAAATTTATTTAAATCGGTCAGTCGTAAAATTTTGTTATTATATAATCTCGAACACCTTTCACGTGGCTACATATTAAGCGCATTATTTATTTTTGCTGCTGTAAGATAATTTCAGAATATGCTCTGCAAAGACAATACGGACACTGCTCATAAATTTTCCAGGTGGAGTAAATAAATTTTCTTCGTCTGGTTAAAAAGTAAAAACGAAAATAGTACAGTTCGCGAATCGTACATTGCAGACCGGTCGGGACTTATTACTACTTTGCATTGCAAATTTAAATTGTTTTCAGCGACTGGGGGGATGATGCGGTCTTTGAGGATAAAATGCAAGATACACGACGCTATGTACGTAACACATATTTCAACTTTTCCACGAGACATTGCATCGCAAATGGCTGTAGCACTTCGTTTGAAGTACAAAACATAGTCTTTCTAAAAATTCTCAAAATAATAATATGCTTTCTTTAGGTTTTTTTTTTGGAAATTTCAGTTGTACGTTAGTTTGTTTACAGATGAAGCTCAAACCAACAAAATTAATCATTTTTAACAATGAGGCAAAAATTGAACAGTAATTGAAAATACTTTTAAAAAGATTAGAAGATGACAATCTCAAATATGTACATGTATTATAGATCACAATACTTATTTTTTAATTAATATTTATTAGATTTTATGCGATTTTTATATCTTTTTGAAACTTATGAATCCTTTAAAATTGTAAATTTTAAATGAGTAAAATTTTAAATATGTAAAAACTTTTGAGAATGCACAATTTCGAATCTACAAGTTTTTCAAGTTTATTCTGAAAATTGTTAATCATTTTAAGAGTTTGAGAATTTTAAAACTATAATATCAGTAACTATGTATCTTTTCCTGGATCGGGAACGTACAATATTTACAATTTTCAATCTCTGAAATTTTGGAAACTTATGATTTATCTTTGAAGATTACTTGAAGTTTTATTTTAATCTATTAATATAAATCTTTTCATTTCTTTTCTCTCTTGTATCCTTTTGATTCATTTGATAGTTTTCATTGATTTTATTGAACTAAGAAAGAGGGAGAGAGTACCGCGCATCGCTCTGGCTTACTCACTATTTCAATAACTTCGAGAGAAATCGTCATTCCTTCCGTCGTCAGCGTCCTCGCGCATAGTAAAATCGCAGATTATTCCGCGTAGAAATCCGCGCATAAATCTTCATGGCGAAGGAAGTCTTGTTTCGCGAAAAAGTAGATATCAAAATGATACAGTTCGCGATTCGTAAGATAGGCTCCGCATTATAAATTCAAATTGTTTTCAGCAATCATGGGACGATACGAACTTTGAAGATAGTACACGAGACGTATATTTTCTACATTGCACATATATTTCAGTTTCGCCGCGAAACGTTACGCCGCAAATACGTTCTTGTTGTCTGCATTTGAAATTTAACGCGCGGTAGATTACAACATTGCTAACATTTCTCACGCCAGTTATATATCTTTTCTTATTTTTTCGTTATTTTTTTACAGATGGGGTTTTTATAATCTGAAAATTCTTTATAGTATCGTTCAAAAGCTTAGATTTCTTTAGAAGAAATATAATAAATAAATTTAGAAGAAATATATAAAAAGTTAAATAAAAGCTTAGATTTCTTTAGAAGAAACATAATTAAATGAAATCATTTTTTAAAAACTAGCTAAATAATTGAAATAACCGTCACTGTCTCTTTAATCTTGAAATGGTCACACAATTATTACTATGCGAATTAAAAATTTTAATATTGTCAATTATAGGTACATTAATATCTGCATGCAATAACTAAAATTATAGAATTGAAGAATAAACTAAAATTATAGAATTGATTTCAATAAGATATTACTTTTATGTTGTAAAAAAAAATGTATTCGAATTGGATGGACTATATGGATTTTATTGTGATTTATATTTATTTCCTCCTGCTTATTATAAAAACACTAAAACTAAAATTCACAATTTATTCCATTAAATTTCTGACAATATTACTTAATTAACTCACGTATGAGCATGTAATATAAAGTTAACCAATTTAACTGTAAATAATTAAATAATTAAAATTTTTATTACTCTTAATTAATAATTAATTTAATTAATTAACATTTATTTTAATTAAAAATCAAATTGTTCTGAAGCTTCAGTTTGATCAAGTACATAGTACACAGTAGAGTACAAATTTATAAATTTTTGTTTTAATTTTCTTATTTTTTTAACAATCGTATTTCCGAATTCGGGCGTGTTTTTTTATTAATTTTTTTGATTACAAAAAGTTGAAAAATCGCTTTTTGAATAACGTGAATTCATCACGTATCATTTTGTGCCTGTTGAATTTTATCTATTCTACACATAGATCGTAATTGTGTCTGCGGAAATGCGATTGCAGTAGTATATGTCAACCTATTTTCAGCCACAGTAGAGTACATCCTTGTGATAGACCTGCACTTGTGTATGGTACATCTTGGATATAACTGTTACGTAGGCAGACAGTCAAAACCGCTGCATTCAACGTTTATTTTTAGAGATTTTGTATATTGATCTTACCTATATACAATATATTAATTAATCTGTTCATCAGACAGGTACAATGATTTTTAACAACACATTTTAAAATAAAATAAAATGCAAAAAATTTATAATTATATAGTAAAGCTTTATTATTGTGAACTTTAATTAAATTGAATTTTCCTAATTGATAATTAGCAAATTTTATTAATTAATTGTTTACAGTTTGGAGCGATTCTGTCTATAATGTGAATTAATAAAGTAATTTTATCAGAAATTTGATGAAATAAATTCTGAATTTTAATTTTTATATTTTTACATTATGTGAAAATTAATGTTAAAATAATCATGATTAATCGGATAAAAGCAGATCAAAATAATCCTTAGAGCTATTTTTAATTCAGATATACTTTTTATAACTTTTATAAGTAAAAATAATGAAAAATTTGTTAAATTTGAAATTTCAGCATTGCACGCAGATATCAACGTATAATTAAAAATTATATACACGCTTTGCAGATTTTTTTTCAAAATATCTTTTCAAAATTAATCCTCCAGAAATTATTCTATGCATGTACGTCCCACGCGTAATTTAATTTTTCACTTACCTTTTCAAAAACTGTTGAATATAGTTTAATTGGCCGCGTAGCTTTCGTTAATTCCTCCGAGACTAATTCCGTCGTACTGAATAACATTACCTTAGGTTCACACTGGGCGCATCGCTGGAGCATTAAGTCAAGTTAATCGTGATATATGACAGAGCATGTGGAGAAGTTGTCTCGCCCATACTGAGTTACATCCTATATCTTCATATGTGTCGGCTTGCCTTTAGGTAGTACGCACATCGAAACAGATAACGTATTGTCTATAACACAAACAGCACTTCGTGTATTGAAGGATTATCGGAGATTTTTAAAATCGTTAAGCTGTAGTTGTATAATTGTTATTCAATTTCTCAGAGTTATAATATTAAAATTCAGGCGAATTAATTTATAATTAGGTATTAATTTAATTTAATTTAACTTATTTAAATCAATTAATTTTATTTTAATTAAATTTAAATAAATACAAAGTCAATTAATATAAATCTAAGTTTAGTGAAGTTCAACCTGTATATTACAAAGTTTTAGTAAAGGGACACTCGGTTTATATTGTGCGCGTTTAGTGTTTTTTTTTTATTCAATTTATTACTACTATAAATTTTTAACAAGATTAAAAAATATTAATGTATTCCTATTTTTGTTTTTTGTTATTTTTATAGTTTTTTAATTGTCCGAGAAATATATTTCAAAATTTGATTATAACGTATGGATGTTACGCTCGATTGGTGTGGATGTGGCTTTATGGCTAAACGCGATCAATACGAATGCATACGCATAGTTTTGCGTGCGTAAAATGTTTGAAACTGCATGTTGAGTTCGAAGCCAAAATTATGCGAGACGACAGGCATTTGCATTAATGCGTTCACGAGTGGATATTAATATAATTGAAGCATATCGTAATAGTTACGCGGTAATTTCTTGCTGGAATTGACTGCAAGCATTTTCGTCAGCTTGCATTCCATCATATAATATTTCATAGCGTCTGAATTTTAATGTATGATTATGGAAATTTTTTCGCATCTTATTTGCACATCCAGTAGTAAGTAAAGATTTGAAAATCATTGATACACACATGATCAAATAAACCTATTACCTCGCACGACAAACTATTCACAAAGCTTTTAACAGTTAAATGCGATTTCCGCAAGACTGAATATTTACAAAGCTTTATAAAAGTTAATTTACAAAAGAATTAATTAATTTATAATTAAGATACATAGAACATTAATTAAGTAGATGTAATATCGTAACGTGATGTAACGTGACATACCGCGATATAAACGGTATGTCACGTCGAGTTCACTTGTAAATTACTCTCGAGCTCTTTTAATCCAAGAACCGCGGGTATTTCGACGTTTTGTTGAAAAAAATATATATCAATGGAAAATTGATTAAAAAATTCGTGGTTGAAAACCACGCGGAGACCGAGACGCTTTGTACGTGAAAAAGTGCACGGTATCTCTCGATATCAATTGCTTTCATCCCAGTTCGCCATCCGGGATGGTGCGACCCTTTACCCCGATCAGCCCCTCCCGGGAGAACGATGTAAAAGGCGAAAATCCGCGGTGCGCAAAGTCGGATCCCATGGTGCCGCGGGTAGAGAGACGTGATCCGGAGGACAGCGCGAATAATTCATCGAAATCCGGCGGGATTTAGAGAGAAAGGCGGCGAATTCCGGGCCTGAATGCCGAAGGGTCGTCATTCTCGTTGGAGCTTTTCGTTCACCTTCTCCTATGCCATTAGTCGATACTCTCGCGGACGTCTCCGACAGATGGTCGTTTCACCGAACGAGAAGATGCGGAGAGCGAGAAGGGGGGTGGCGGGGGAGAAGGAAGTGGAAAATATCTCGATTTCTTCTTATGATTCTATATATAGATCTCACGTTCGCCTTCCCCGCCCGACATTAATATCGCTTCTTTGCGTGATCCTTCATTATGATTACTCTCGGTGAACTCGTCTGCGATTTTCCTTCGCGGAAAACGCAGCTTCTACGAGTAACTCTGGCGATTTCTTGCCGCGACGATATGGTCCTGCTGAGTTGTGATCGCTCACCTATGTCCGTGGACATGACCGAGATGAAAACTCGATTAAGCTGTTCGCTTTTGCTGCACGGCACGCACCAGATCTGCTTGCCCGTTAGATTACCCACGTCTTTACCACGCAAACACATTTCCTTGATGATACATTGATGATAATGAAATGGAAAAAGAGAGATCTTTTAAAAAAAACAATTATAAAAATATTATTAACAATTATAAAAATTATATTTAAAAAATAATAAAATCATAATGAAATAAAATAATTATAAAAATAATAAAATTTCTCACTCTTTGTAATAAATATCGGAAAACATTTATTGTAACAAATCCCTTCGATATCGTAAATAAGTGTCGCGTCGAGAATTATGAGTACATATAAGTCTTAATGCAATATATGAAGTGTCCAAGAGCCGATTGCTCAAATGCCGATTAATTTCTATTGTCTATGGTTTCATATCATTCGGAATGGCACCGTTAACGGCATTAATTAATCATTGGCCGTAGACGTCGCTGAGGCAAATAGCTCAGTGCTACTTGGAATTAATTAGATTTTGCACGCTAGAGTTAACGTTGAAGGATATCTTAATCCACCTTGTTTCCGGTCGAGCGTGCAGACGTATAGTGAAATCATCTATCTGCGTCGGCTAACTCGACTGATATGAGTATGATTGAACGATTGCACAGTATTGCAGAGTTTTAAGCGTCACACCCGTTACGTTTGATTACACCGTAATGAAGTTCCGCCGGAAGTCGCCGCAAAATTGAAAGCTTCCCTTCACGAGAATCTCTCTTAATTCTGCATCACATGAAAATTTCAAATTGCAAACCATTAAAATATTATAATTTTTTAATATTTTTATTTATAAACGTATAAACATTATATTGAAATATAATGTTTTAAAATATTGTTTGAAAGCTTAATGACGTTTATGCGACGAGAAAATAAAATTATTGCACCTAGAACCGAAAGAAGAAAGTTTGTCTCTCATTTACAAATAAGAGGCAAATACATCTTGGTTGCTTTATTTGGTCCTCTTCGATTTTTATGTGCGTGGTATCCCTCGGTCCTCCGGTTGCCGTAAGTTATCACTAGATGTATGCAATCGACACGATAATTCGACATGTAATCGACAGGTAGCAGTCGATTCATCATGATGCATTGACAGCATTTCAGGAAAATTCTTCCATCTGCGTTCCCACTAGAATAACATGATGTTTCGTCCCGAGAGTGAAAAAATGGCGGTACACTGGCAGGTAAAATGAGAAGTACTCATGGGAATATATATATATATATTGTCGATTATTATTTTTTATTAATTCTTCGCTGTAGTTATTCATTTTATTTTTTTTATTATTTATTATTTTAAAATATTTCTTATTTTACTCTCTATTACTTGTAATTATTGCCAATATTCATTTACTATTACTTGTAATTATTGTCAATATTTATTTCTTACCTCAGAATGGTACTTCTAATAATCTAAATTCTCG
This sequence comes from Tetramorium alpestre, assembly GCA_021460005.1. NCBI lineage: Eukaryota > Metazoa > Arthropoda > Insecta > Hymenoptera > Formicidae > Tetramorium > Tetramorium alpestre. The sequence continues at coordinate 1,510,704 of JAJVSH010000002.1, forward strand.
GTGCTTTACATTTTAGTCACATGATCTAAATTGCTGTTACTGATAATATTTGTAAATGATGTTTCATACGGTGTATATATACGTATATTATGTTGTGTTTACGATTCCGGTTGGTCATTATTGTATGTTATCATTACGAATATTTGATACGCAAATATGCATGATTAAATAGAATATTAGCTAATTATTATATTAACATATTATGCTCAATAACAGTTGTAAATCATAGGACTAAATTATGTTCTTCAATGCAGAGAACTAGAAGTGCATAAATTAGTAGCAGGTTTATACGAAATTGAGTGAAAATATAATAATAATATTGTATTAGCCATTTATTTATTCGCATTTAGTTTAAAAAGAGCTGTTAAATGAATTTTTAGTTTGTATACTAAATAGATTTTTAATTAAATCTTATAACATTAGTAAACGAAAAATTGAAAAAATTTTTGTCATCTATTTCTCATATTCTATTTTGTATATGTTTATCATATATTAATTCTAATACTAATAGAACTAAAAATACATATTAATAGATGAATAGTTAAGTAGATAGAGAAGGAGAGAGAGAGAGAGAGAGAGAGAGAGATTAAATTTAATTAAATTGTAAGTTGATTTACACACAATTTAGTCACAAACTATCTTTTAGAAATAATTCTTCCTTTGTCACAATTAAATTATAGGATTAATTATACAATTATTTAAAAATTAATATCTACTGACTAGAGATAAAAGATCTTCCTTCATTGAGGTAAAAGATTTCTTCAAGAAAGAAAAAAAAAAGAAAAAGAAATTTTATATAGTAAAATTTTATTCTTAATTAAAAAATTTCAGATCTTTTATTTCAAAGTATTTATTATTATTAATGTAATTACTTTGTTAATCCAATTTATTTTTTAATAATTATTTAAGTATACTTATTTGTTTTAAAGATTTAAGTTTATTGTATAATCTAAAATATGATGGAATCTATAATGAAAATCTATATTTAAATAATTAAAAAGAAAGGTTGTCTCATTAGTTATATCTCCATAAGAATCTAAAAATTCAAATTATCCCGCTGTACACAGTACAACCTACGATCACTATCTTGAGGCTCTTTACAGTACATGTTCGAGCTCCAATCTGCTTTTGGCCAATATACCCGCCTGACTTGGCAGAATTTCATCCGTCGCACGGGAGATGCAAGCTTGGAAACACGCTTATTGAAAATTTTATTTGGTTGAATCGTCTATACGTTTTACCCAATTGACTTGAATTTTTACGAAAGGATTTTGAAGTATATATAATTTAATAGCGATCGCGGTTGTAAACAGTGTGTGTGTACGTGTGTATACAACACGCCATGTAATAACGAAAATTGCGGAATTGAGAAAATTATGAAACGAAAAGAAGTGCCCAATCAAATTCTTGCTCAATGAATTGCCGGAAAATTGACTTTATTCAACCGCGCCAATTCGCCGTGGATAATGAGGAAATTTTGTTCATGCATTCTCTCTCTCTCTCTCTCTCTCTCTCTCTCTCTCTTTCTCTCCCTTTTCTCCCTGTTCTTTATGGCTCTCTTATTGAAAGATTAATAATTCAATTAATGTTTGCAATCACAACACATTTGTATGCACGGGTTTCTCCCGTATGGATATCGATGCCCGACAAAGTTCCCTTCACTCGCATGGTTTTCAATGAAGTCCGCGGGCTGCTCTCGAAATTTGATCGATACAGAAAGTTTTGGTGCGCGGAAATCGACGCGCGTAGAGCGGAAGCATTAAAAAGAGGGACGAGGAATCTGTGTCGGCAGAGGATCTGCAGGAGGCACGGACATTGATTAATCAATAGCGCAAGTGTTCGCTACGACGGAGATCAAAGAGCGTCAGATGCTAATCGGGCAAACTTGCCACTTTCGTGTCTGTCGAAGAGTTTGCCGGCGTCTTCACGTTGCGAAAGCTCTCTACCTGACGCTTTTCGTCTTCCCGTCTGTCTCCAGGCTCTGAAGTGACATTCCTTCGTGTCGCTTTAATTTTGAAGCGAGAGAAAGAGAGAAAAAGAGAAGGAAAGTGCGCGTTACGCGAGGATTTCTATTCACGTTTCAGAAATATATGTTTAAGAGTGGAGAACTTTTAACGACGTATCAAGAACAACAAAGTGAAAAAAGGACCAAGTATACATGAGCGGCGAGATTATTTAATGCAAATTGATACTTGCATCGACATTGTTGCAGGATCTCGGTTTATGATGATCGCCAGCTTTTATTCCGCTACCCCCCCTCCCCCCCCGCATTTACCCCCATGTTGCAATAATTAAATGCATTCCGCGTATTTAATCGGCAGCAGTTCTACTCTTTTCATTTCAATATGTACCAACGTACAATTCCGTTTTTAATGAAAACCCCTGTTTTTCCCTTCCCCGTTCCCGCCCCGCCCCGCCCCCCTCCTTCTCCATTATCAGCGGCTTGTAATTCTAATAATTTGTAATTCTATCGTAGCGCTTTCCAGAACGCAGTTTTCGCAGCGCGCCCACGCCGATTCGTTTCCCCGCCGATTCCCGCTCATCACGGCCCATTACCTTTTCTCGTAAATATCGTCTTTCGAAATGTTCGCTGTGAAAGGGATCATCAAGCGCCGCAGCGTTGCAGCCGATGCACTCAGCCGCGCGACTAATACCCTACCCCCGACTTCCGCGCCCGCGGCGGAAATTAATTTATTTTTCTCGACTCGCCACGTTCGATTCGCGTTTATCACTCGCGGCATGATCGCGAACGTTCGCGCGATGTAGCGAGGCACACGCTCTGTTTATGGAGCGTCGTTTCCACGCAAATCCGGCTAAACAAAACCAGAAAATATCCCTTCCCTCTCCTCTCTCTCTCTCTCTCTCTCTCTCTCTCTCTCTCTCTCTCTCTCTATTCCCTTCGTAATTTTATCAATAAAGTTTATTACGATTCACGCATTTCGCGTTACGATACAATTACACGGTGAAACACATTTTTTCGACCGTATCGTGATTCGATACGTTGATCCGGAACAAACTGTTTCGAAAAATTGTTGGGAATAAAAGGTAAAATGTTTTACGAGATAAAGTTAAAAAAAAAGAAAGAGAGAAGAGAGAGAGAGAGAGAGAGAGAGAGAGAGTGAGCGTTTACTTTTTTCGAGTTTATTTTTAAAATCTTTTTCGGAATTTTATACTGTTCGCACTTGCAAATATTATTATTTATGAATAGAAGATCAGACAATAGAAGATAACGTTGTCAAACAGTTTGCATCAAATATATTTATTATTTAAAAGTTCGTTACATTATACCTAGAAAATATAGCAGCTTGGAATGCAAAGATAACCGGGCAAAATCGGAAAATTCTGTTTCGTCTAAAATTTATCATCGAAATTTATTGCACAGTCCATATGTTGTTATAACACGTATACGTATACGTACACGTGTAGTCGCATATTACACTGCGATTACGCTATTTATAAACAGATGAAACTTGGAAGCTAAAGAGCGTTCATTTTCAAAAAGATTATAACACATAGTCGTATTTAATTGTCAAATATTTGCAAGAAATTTATTTGTTTATATTCTTCCTTGTTTGTTTATTAATTTTATTTCGTAAACTTTTGCACTGTATTAATAAAATGAACCACACGCATAGTAAAATCCAAAAGTTTTCGACTTAAAAATATAAAAAAAACAGTAGAAAATAGAACAATCATTTTTATATTTCAATACAATCATGCCATATTTTATTTTTCTAGTAAATTGTTCTATACTATAAACAATATTTGTTTTAATATGTTTTAACACAGCGGGGGTTAATTTTTCATTACTGATAAATTTTTTTACGCAAATTGGACTGTAATTTTGAAATTTAAAAATAATCTAGTTTTGTCGGAACTGTAGGATAATTAACGAAGAAATAATCTCCGTAATGTCACTTTAAGAATTATTAAAAAATATATAAAAAATATAAAAAAATATTTTTTGCGATATAGGAAAAGTATTGCATCGTTCTAAAAAAAATGTATTGAAATAAAATATTATTACGTCGAAAAATAAAAATGGTTTATTTTATCACTTATTTTGTATATCCTTGGGCAGTTTTGGGGTAGAAAAATTTTCGATTTATTTTGTTTACAGTTTTGCTTGTTTTTTATTACAAATTATCATATCCTATCTAAATAAAATTCAGATACATTCTACCCTCGTAATCTATCGCATTTATCGTGAGGTTTCCACTCAAGTTTGTTCGACTATTGCCCTTTCTCGCTTGTCGACGGTAGACTTCGAGCTCATCAGCTGTAAGACAATGTTTGTCTAAAATTTGAAATCGATATCTTGTAAGTTGTGAGTTAGGAGTGACTCGTAGTCGGGTAACTTCTCAATACATCCGCGGATGTGTTCGGAAATTTGACTCGCGCTTATACCAATGTTGTCAATCGATATTGAATAGTTTGGACAGGGTACCGAAGCCAATCGATAATAGGATTACGTTGCACTCTCGCGATCTAACGATCCGGCTTTTATAAATAAATAAACTGCAAGAGACGCGTATCAGATTTTCGTTTGCTACCGTAATCTTTTAGCAAACGAATGATTTAAATATTGCCGCGATAGTACCTCTCTATCTGTCGAATATGCTCTTCCATCGAGCGTTGCAGATTCATTTTCGCCCATAACTTCACTGAAAGAAAAATATAGTTACTTTCGGACCCAACCACCATTTTATAGTATTTCTAAAGATAATTATGGTTAACATAATGATGCATATAGTTAAGTTAATCATATTTCGTGTTAGAAATACTATAAAACTGTGGTTGAGTCCAAAGTAACTATATTTTTCTTTCAGTGTTGTTTAACAATTCAAAACTAAGAAATTAAAAAATTATTATTATTATTTTTGAAAGATACGGAGCAAAAGTCGTGCAAAAACCAATGTTCGATCGAAGCGTCGTTCGAAGCGAGATTCGATTTTAGATTGCAGAGGCATCCGCAGTGAAAGAAACGATGACAGTTTTGCGACTTCCCGTACATCTTCTGTCGTGTACAAGTACCGGTACTTTCATCCATCGACGTACCTGGCAAGTTTTGCGAAATGGTCATGGGGGGAAGTTCCCAAGCGCATTTATACAAGTCGTATCACGTAACATACGACTCAGTCTCTTTTCGTCATAGGCACTTGCACCAAAGAAATCTTCGACAAAGGTGTATATCAATGAATGCAAAAGGCACGCAGGCAAATGGATCTTGCGAATGGAAACCCGATAGAGATAGAATATATTATACATTAATTCACGCCGTTTAAATATGACGCCGTTTAAATTGACTTTCTCAAACCATAAAGTCACTATTTGTGAAAAGAAAGATATGAATTTTTCATGAATTCTATATGATCGTATGCGATTTAGAAACTTATGAAAAATTTTTGATTGAAAATTTTGAAAGTCTCCGTCCAACAGAAAAGCGGATAATTCACGTTTATTCACATAAAAACATAAAGAGTTTTTTAACGTAAATATACAATAATTAATTAACTAAATTTTATGTATAATTATTTACATTGAATTATTTTGATTCCATATAATCGTATTAATGTTATATTAATTGTATTAAAAGCCATATCCTATTATATTGCATTAATTATCACATATTAACGTTAATTCACAAAATAAAAAATCTTTAACTAAATATGTAATATGAATAAATTAACAACCACATGTATTAAACCGAACAAGGAATATTAAATATCGTATGTATATATCATACTATATTAATTATAATCACAAACAAAATGAACGTCTTCGATCGAGAGCATGCCGGCAAAGTATTGTAATAACCGCATGTAATAAGAACAAGGATTTTTCTCCAGTCTGTTTTTGCTTGAGAGATAAAATTTTCAATTTGTCAATATTTCTTTAAACAGCACAATTTGCAAGATCGCGACGCCTTTTGCTTCTCGCGTGACGGCTGCAAATCGCCTACTTTACAGGGACGTAGTCTCCGCACGCGTTGTTCTATATTTCCAATAAATTTATGCAAATACGCGACCGTCCTTACCCCACTCTCTCCCGTCCTCCGGTCCAAAGGAAGCTAAACAACCTGTCGTAAGCCAGTTCCAGCAGAAGAGCGTCGAATTCTCCGGCTCCGCCGGGGAATTCGTGCCGCTTCACAATTTTCACGGCATTTATGTCCTTTGCCGTTTTTCGTCGGGAATTTCCATGACAGATGCCCGATTCCGCCGAACGATGAATAAATCCCCGCGCTCGTGATGCAAACCGATTCTTCGACGTCCGCGATGATCGATGTTATTAGGCAGCTGTTTAGCCCGGGCATGTAATACACGTCATCCAGCAGTAGAAACATGATTACAATCTTATCGGGAAACAGAATGACAAATTGTCCCTAACCCTTCAGGTCGCGATCCACTCGTCTGAGCTTGTATAAAAAAAAAAAAAAAAAAAACCGGCAAGCACGATTGCTTGTAACGTATTGCTTTCGCGAATCTGGTCGTGCTCGTGATTAATCTTAATTAATCTTTCTGCCAGCGAGGTCTTTTACAGTTTTACGAAGATAGTTTCCAAAAAAGGAAAAAGATAGATAAGAATCAATTTTAAGATCTGCGATTTTCGAACCAATAAACACAAGATGTTATTGAGTTTTTATTATATATTTGATATCAGAGATTCAGCTTTAAATTTGCTTTGACATCCTTGTGGTAAGAAGATATTGTGGCATTTGAGATTTTTATAATCACAGCGTGCACGTGTTTGTGTATTATTCCGCTAAATTAAAAGCGAAATTGCTAATAATTATCGATTAAATGTTATGTTAATGACTTTGCCAGTAAACAAACAGGATAAAGGATGCTTTCTATGCACCATCACAAGCGAACTTGGTACGGGCGCAAACGAAAAGCAGCCGCTGGAAATAATGCGAACCGATCGAAAGTTTCGCAAAGCGTAATACCGAACTCGACGACGCAAAAAGCTTTTAATGCGAAACTTCTACCGCCAAACTCCATCGGCTGTTTACCACGTGACGCTTTATCAGACTCGGCGTGGCGCGATAATTGCCAAAACGTTAACTACTTGTTGCACGATGACAAATTTCAATTCCAATTCGCGCCGGGCGGAATCTCGATAGACGAATATAATCGATATCGGCACGCTCGGATACATCTCCAACGGAATTCATTTCGCGAAAATTTATGTCTCCACTCGCAGAATCCGCGAAGCGTTCAAGAAGAATTGATAGGGTATCTCTGATGCAGCAGTTTAAATATAGTGAGCACACCGAAAAAGAACATTTTTCAGAATAAAGCTTTAAATTAGAAATCCCCGAGTTACAGTCCGATTCCCGTTTGAAGTTCTATCTACCCTGCCAAAAAATTTCGATGTTATAATATAAAAGAATTTTAAAATAAAAGTATTTATAAATTAAAATTAAATTAAAATTAAAATTAAAGTATTTCAGCTTTTTAAAAATGAAACTTATTTCTTTCTCCCTATAAAAATTTTAATAGAAACCATTAATAAAAAAATGTTGATAAAAAATTCTTTTTAATGACTGGTTAGAAATTTTTTTTATTTTATAATTATATGATACGTAACATGCAATCATGTTTATATTCAATTCATATTCGATCAATTGTATTTATAATAAATTTTTTTATCAAGCCCTTAGCTACGCAACACTATAACAGTTTTTCACTAATTGATTTTTTAAAAGGAAACGCATAGCTTTCTTTTATAAATGATCTTTTGGAACGAACTCCTATATTGGCTCTCTTCTATTAATCTTTTTTCGAAATCCTGCCGCTATCAGAGTTGCTTCAATTATTTTTATCTGCATTTGTTTCGTCCGAAAGAACATTCATGTTTTTTAATCGCATTCCGTAGCTGAGCTTTGCATATAGCAGTACAATTCTGCGTCAGCTCAGCCGTAGCCAAAGGATTAAACTTAAAAAATATATTACATATTGATCCAAGAACCCTATAGGAATTCTAATCTACAAAAATCCGTGATTTTGAAGTCAGAATTGGTGCAATAAATTAAAATATTGCGATCGATCCATATTTTATGCATAATGATGTTGAACGAAAAAAATCGTATTATTTGTATCCAGGGCGGTAGATGACTTCTTATCGATTCGAACTATCTCGGAATGCGTCAGACCCTCCTACCCTTACAGGACTCAGAGGAATGAGGCAGAGAATGGGGAAGTGAAAATACCGATCGCGCATAAAGTACGCCCGCCGGACAGCTCTTTTCCAGATTAAGCGCAATTTCAGAGCGAAAGTTTCTGTTGATAATAATAAAATTCCTAAAGGGTGTCTTAAATTTATCGCATTTTTTTACTTAAGAGAAATAAATTTTTTTTATTAGTGCTACTTTTCCATTACTGCTTTGGAAAAACAAATTAAATATATTAAAGGTTATATAAACAACAAATGTTATTTAAAAATCTCATCAAATCATATTTTTCAATTTAAAAATAGCAAATTTACATAATTTCCTACTTTGAAAGAAGATATTTCTTGTAATTCTTGTAACTTTTTTCACCTCAAGATATTTTGTAGCGGAAGAAAATGCTTTGAGACACATTATATATGATAATTTGTTAACGCTAACATTTGCTTCGTAACGTTACTTATTATACCTTTATGTTGCGCTAACAAACTTTTAACGAAGCAACGATGTTACATGCTCCTGTTTGTAATACATGAAACAACGCCCACCATAAACGAGATGCAAGATCTAAAGTGCATTCTGTAAACTTAATCTGCAATGTACACCAGATGCCACAAATTCTTCATTAACACGTAAAATTGTTCCGATTTTTTACATAATCGTATGCATCGTATGCAGACATTCATGCATTATAATTATTTATAAAACCTACAATTACAAAAAAAATTATTAATCTGTTAGTTTCATGACTTTGTTGTTCGACAGTAATCGATATGCTTAAAAATAAATAAAATAAAATACAAAATTTTAACGTGGATATTATAAAAAAAATTTAATTTTTAATTTTTTAAATGCTTTTAATACTTTAATTAATTTTTAATTTAATTTTTAATTTAGTTAATTCTAAATGTAAATTAAATCGAATATTTATATTTATATGCAATATGAAATAAATTACATAAATTAAAGCGGTATTGACGTATACATATATCAATATATTTATTTTATTTCTAATCTTATATTTTTTGTATATATTATTCTTTAGATTATAAAAAGATTAAAGACTAACGCAACTTACTATGTTAAAAATTCCTATGCATTGGAATTTATATCAAAATATCGTCAGAAATCATTTTATGCTTTATTTATATTTTAATACAAAAACTAAAGTAAAAATCCAATCGCTGATTTATTTTTCATACTTCATTTCTATTTAAGAATATTATCTCTTTAATATTATTAAGTTTGTAAGTTGTAACATTTATTTAAAATTAAAATCAAGTGATAATAACAATGAATTTATTCTAATTTATTTTTTAATTTTCAATTCTGCTTTCAATGTTTATTTTTATATAACCACTAGCTTTTTAAAGAACCAGAATATTTATTTTATAAGCTTTTGAATTTTGTAAAAAATTTGTATTTGTAAAAAAACATATTTATATAATTATAAATCATTGAAATAAAGTCTTTCTTCTTGGCAAAAAAAGCTGCAAATGGTAAAATATTATATTTTAATATTATGTTTAATATTATGTTTAATATTATGTTTGGAACTGGAGATTCTATGTATCGTTCAAATATGAATATGCTGTGCGAGAAACATAAATGTACAATATGAACATATTATAAATTTCAGACCAATTGTGAGTACATATACAACGTTACATTAATTTTAATTTAATGTATAGACTTAGAATTTTTATTATTGATAAATTATTTTTGCAGCATCGGACCTTTTATTTTTTTACCTGCTATATTTACAATTAATACGACATATAGTATAATAAAATATGTATATACTTCGTTTTAGAAGTAATTTAATTTTAATATATAACTCTATATATGCTTCTCCAACAAAATTTTATTAATTTCATTACTAGACTCATGAGAAAACGATGTTTCTAAATGTAGTCTTTTTAATTAAATTACTTATTGCCGAAAAGAGACATTCTTTTAACATCATATACATAAATTTTTTAATATTTATTTTAAAAGAAATTACTTTAAAAAAAATACATATTAAAATAAACAAATGCAGTTAATAATATTTAAACGATCATATATAAATAAATATTTCAGTATCTGGCGCATTCAGTCGAAAATAAAAGCGAAAGGTGAAACGTCGGGGTGTTCGATCATTTTTAAGTAGACATCTTTTGGTCATCTTAAACAGATAACAGTTTTTCCAAATAATAAACGTTCCTCGAGCGTACGCGAGGCAGTTTAATCGTCCAACATGCTTATAGCTTCGTAAAGTTCTGCTGCGGACATGTAACAGGACGCAATTCCTCCTCGTGAACTGCGCGAGTTTCTAACGTGCCATTTCTAAAGTTTCAAAGCTAGTGTGCTACGATTTAATGTATCACGTCGTTATTTGAAGATTGTTACATTAAGGAGATTGTTACTTTAAGATGTAGATTGAAGATTGTTACACTAAGATGACACACTTCCATTGCCAGTAGTTTTCATTCAAAAGGCTGTTACTGTTACGCTATTCAGTAGTCGCAATGATTACCGCCCCTTATCAGACTCGACGCATTGTTACTGTTGCATTCGCATCAAAATTGGTAGCGAGAACTCAGCAATTTCATTACGTCATCAAAGAACAAATAAAACATCGTTTCTGAGGTAACAAAGCACCAATTCGAAAGAAAGCAATCGATCTTGATTCTGCGAACCGTGTCTATCATAAACGTATCGCAATCAATTACGCAATTATATTACAGTCCGAATTTTGTTTTATTAATTTGTTTCTTCGCATATTAATATCATTACTAAATATCGCTTTTTCTTTAACGCAAAATCGCAATTAATATTATTAATTTCTTTTGTGCGCAATTTAATTGTTAGAATTAAAATTCATACGTTATAAAAGTGTACTGTATATTTTTTTACTATTTTACTGACAATTATATTGACAGTTGTAGAAAATTAATTTTAGTAAGTTAAAATAAATTCAAATAACCTTTTTGTATATTTTTTAATTTGCAAACAGAAGTTAATCGAGTAATGGTATTGTTAAAATAAATGAAACTTTTTTTATGTGTGTACCTCAATATTTCTGATGTTAAACTTCAATATTTGTTTTATTGGTATTTATTTTATAGAAGTGTTAATATGACCTTTCAATAGGATTTTTTTTATTTTTATTATGAGACATTTCTCCATCCTCTTCCATTTCTCCTCTGAAATTATGAAGTAATAAGTATCACAATTATCACAATTATTAATGCTTTAGTAAATCTTTTGTAATTGGAAACACGGAGCATTTTATAATAATTAAAGCAAAACTTGACAATAAATTATTTTTAAAAATTCATATTTTCATTATGTCGGTACAGAAATATTCTACTAGAAATAAAATTCTTTTTCCTTTCATATCGAAATGTAATATGAAATTCTTTTCATAATTACAATATATCACACAATGATTATACGAATGTTATATTATCACATAACTTTGGAAAAACATTAACTTTCCGACCTTCTGAAACAAAAAATGATTTAGAGCGGGCGAAAGAATTCAGAGATAAAGAAGATTGAGAATCATGAGTCTATGTAAAACATGAATTATATGTAAAACTAAATCGGCTGTTGCACTATTTTCACCTGCCGACATACCTGAGAAAAAGATTCTGACGTGATTCCCGTTCATGGATGTTCCATCCGCACCAGCAGGTACCTGAAACTTCGCAGAGAGCTGTCTATAGAGCACTTCTCCAACAACACCTAGGCCGCATTAGCGGAGGACCGCAAAAGATCTACGAGCGCCCATGGTATGTTTGAGAGCAAATGAGTTATATACCACTTACGGAATAATGCTCGCACACGCGCGTAATCATAATACGACACTATGAGATTTATGGTATCTCGCTACGGATTTATGTTGCGTTTATCGTTGACCCTTCGCACAATCATATAATACGATAGAGAAAAGAATCAAGGTACTTCGTCTTGCAGCTATCGCGATTCACTATCGAAATACGTGATGCAAAATATAAAAAAAAAGATTATTTGTTTGTTATCCTGAATTATCGGCACTCTCGTAATTTAATCGTGGCCCCCATGCAAATAGATTTATGGCCTTTTTGCCTGTACAATTTCTTCTGTAATGTCTAGTTTCTCTTGTGCAATCAAATAATAAAAAATGAAATATATATGTATATCGCGATGCTAATAAATAATTGATGATGTTACTTACACAAAATTGCGTTTTACATTCATGAATATTTTCAGCTACGCTTTCCTTTTTCCTCGTTACGAAGTAAAAAAGAAGGAAATATGTATGATGAGAAAGGATAATTTGAGGGAGCACATACACAAAAGTTTTGTGGTTTCTTTCTTTTTTTATGAAACAATAGTATACAGATATCTATAATAAATTACATTCGTAATAATTCGTGTTGATGTTCTTTACAGAAATATATAGATCGGTGAAGTTCTCGTATCGCGTTCTCTTGTTGTAATTTGGTCTCACGTGATCCATCGCACGTGATTGCTAGAATTCTATTTAAACATAAGTCCCTCGAAGTGTAAGCTCGGCTTGAATGCTGACGGCTTGAATACCACGGGTCACGTGTTCGTGATTAAACGTTTTAGATTAATGCGGTGCATTGACATATTTTTATTTATTTACCGTTAAAATTAATCAGACGTCGATGGTGGCTGGCAATATTATCAACTATGGAAAATGTATAATGTACGCTGTAATTTATGTAATTTTATTCGATGATAAATCGTATCAGCACCATTATCACATCGTGTACGTTTAAACATGAATAAAATGCTAATTTCTGATTTAATCATTAACGAAAATTGTTTCTCCATACGAGAGGATTAGCTTTGTATCAATGTGTTATTGTCGGACACCATCAAAATCTTTTGCGATACCCTATGCAACTCGATAAGCCTCTCGCCACAGTTAGTATCAGTTTGGCAAGTTTGCGGTTAATGCGATTTCTGCGCCGTCCCGACTTAAAGTTGAAATAATTCATAATTTGCAACTCGTCTAGAACACACAGGGTAAAACGCGCACTTGTCGGTAATTTGCTAGATTAAACTTCTTCGCCAGTTTTAAACGACGCGAATGCGAATCAAAGGATTGTAGAGCCGACTTGTACAGTTGCGTTTAACAAGACGTAATTCAGAAGTACCATCATCTTGTATACCTTGCCTGCGAAACATTCTATTCTTTCACGTTCATTACCGTTTACGGTGCATTTAGTTTTACATGACGCGCCAGCGCGAATGGTACATTTATCCATCTATGAGTCATTGTTACTCGATAGCTTGCATTCAAACTGCAAGCCGTTGAAAATCTAGGAAAGCGCAGCAATTACCATGTTCATTCCTTATTCATAACTAGTGAATGCTTGAAATATATGCGAAGGAGAAGCGTTTGTTTCAATGGCGTTGAAATAAACGTGCAATTTATAATACTTTAATAATTTTGCAAAACATTTACATAACATGGAAAATATTACTTTTTAAATTACACACGTAAATAATAATTTCACGCAAAGTTGATGTTTCCTTTAGACGCTGTACTTTACGCAAGTGTCAGAATTTTAATATAAAACATCTCGACTATATGACATGAATAAAGTTTTTTTTACATTGTATAATAATCGGAGAAATAAAATTTCGTTATTCTCGAGTATGCAATGTGTGTTCTTCTTACCAAAGTAGAGCTTGAGAACGGTATATTTATGTCTTCACGGTTAAATTAGTTCATTTTCCGACAAAGAACATCGCAACGTGCGTCGTTTATCAAACAAATTGTACTAAAATATGTTAACAATGCAACGTTATTGCATTCCTGATCCCGTCTAATAAGCGACAATCTCCAGTTGATTCTGTTCGCTTTCTATCTCATCTAGATGTTAGTTTCGTTTTGCAATTAAAAACTCGCGTTAGGCCATAAAAAACCGTAATTGCCACGCAAATATCTCGGCAATTCGCACCGGGATAACAAGTCAGCGAATAAGTTCTGTTCGTTCTGGCCCCCAATTCGCGGAGAGATATGCTCAGCTCCTGTTCGTTGTCCTTATAACTGTTTTACGGCGTCTATCTACAAACCGAGGTCGGGATGTGTGCGGAGGGAATTTACATTGTCCATAGAACTTCGCATTGCTTTTTATACCGCGCGATCGTAAAGATGATGTCGTCCCGAGGATAAATTTACCCTGCTAAAGCCTGCCATCGTCGTTTAACTCCGGCCATCTCGAGGCTGCCATTTGCTAACATACATACATACGTGCGACATATTGCGTTATGCGTATTGCGCCTTCGTTTCTCTGCAAATTCGGAGCTGACTTCCGAGAAGCAAGTTTCGTACAAGCTTTCAGAAGCGAAATAAGGATATTGCTCAGACATACGCGCGCTCTCGCGAGATATCTTCTGGTTTTCATATCCCGCATAAAATGAGTACTATAGAAATAAGCCACTCTTAGCAAAAGATATCGACCTTTATCCTCGCTGCACAAAATCCTTGCTAAGTCAGCATGCCTGATGGAAAAATGAAAATAACGATTCGTTGCAACCACCATCTTGCCAATGTCTTCGCCGACTGCGAGCACCATGGGGCAACGCTGCAGATCTGAGACATTTTCTCACGGGTAGAAAAATCATAACTGTTCAAGGATACACACGCGATACAGAGTGAAATTGAAAACGAGATAATACTTGACGAATGTGCGCACGTTTACAAAGGTATCTTCCATTTCAACGTACGTATTACTCTTGAAAAGACACAATTGTTTAACAACGGGCTCTCTTCTCTTCCCGCACAAAATTGCTGAATTCCATCAGCATAGATCTGATAGCGGGATTCGGCAAATATTTTACTAGAGAAATGCGCAAAAATAATTTATTGTAACATATATACGCTCTTTAAAAGAGCTCGGAATAAAGCCGACTAAATTATTGAATCTAAATCTTCAAATACTTCGTAATTCGTGAAAATTAATAATGAATTTAACAAAGTGAAGTTCAAATATTAATTTACGCATTTGTTTGCAAGATATCTTCTGCCTTTCACGCTCGAGATAAATCATATGCATTTTTGTTTTTCCATGCATGATTTTAAGTTTATTAGCGTTTGCTTGCTGAAATGGCTAAAACGGCAGTCTGCTGGCGCAATTAGTTCGTCAATTTACTGAGGAGCTACAAAGCAAAGCCGCGATTCAGCGTACAAAAGGCAAATCATCTCTCAGAACTGCTCACAAATACGCCCGAAACGCTTTACAAAATTCATATGGCCTTATCAAAACTGGAAACGGAAATGCTCCTCGTGAGAACGGATTCTGGAGAATTGAATGGCGAAGGGACTCTCAGCTCGCAGCTGCAATTCCCTCGATACTAGTCACAAATACATGAGTGCGCCGCCGGTAGGTCTCTGATTCCCACTCAGCGCGATATCGCGATACATTACGAATGAACTTGAAAAGACGGCGCGGACCATTCAACAATAATCGAAGCAGCTGAATCTGGGAAATGGAGCGACGAATTCGGATCAGATAAAAATGCACGGCTAATCCCTGTCGTGACGAAGTCATGAAAACTACTTTAAGGACTTTAACTCTACGCTGTGGAAAGCTCGAAATAAAAGTGACGTAAGCGAAGCAGCGTAAAATACAATAATTTCACTTGTGAGAATTACCTTTTCTCTCGATCGCTCTCGGTGCAAAAAAAGTTGTCTGAAAATTCATTTTACTCGCGTTATAAATACTTCTGGTCCAATTTAAAATACGATTCTATCTAAAAAAAAAAGTACTAAAATTAAATAAAAGAACGATGACAAGAATAGCGTGTCAGCGTGCGCTGATAAGGAATCTCTCGATTCACTGATTAAATCTTATCTATAGTTTACATTTGATGTGTGGACGCGTGTCTCGTATTTATACATTGTGTCTGCTTCACTCTCGGTACATGTATTTACATTTTATCTTACTTCGGAATTCTCCTGATTCGAGAGCTGTATTACAGCCTGTTTATTCGTTGGAGAGTCTATTAGATCGAGGCCGCATTATTGTTCGTTGTAATGTGCTATCATACGGCAAGAAATATGCTTCCGAGAATTACGGTAAGTTGCCACTTGAAAAACAGCGAACGGATCTCCGGGATACGCGAAATGTCAGTAATCATCGGCATTCTTTCTGTTTCATTCAGATTCATTGACTAATTATAAATCAAAGATAATTTTCTTCTTATTAGCAAAAGCTGTTACTTTGACGGAAATTTTAAGTAATTCTTATAGATTTCACGGTATCCGAAAAAATCTATTTAATCTCAAGTGAATTCTATTTCAACAGATTCTTCATCATTGTTAAAATATATTTCATTTCAAATTGATCGAGAGAAAGAAATATAGCCGCAGAAAGTAGCAATCGTTCCGAAACATTTCGCAAAGTCGACCAATGTAATTAATCTTCTCATGCAAGGATTTGCTTCTTTCAACTAGAGGAAAAATACGAGATAATGTATTTACAAAGAAGTATCTTTTCCCAAACAAATAGTAATAATAATAACCAATGTTAAAAATATATTAAAAAGTGCTATGATTTTCCATAGGTCCTTAAAAACTCTTGAAATAACGAATAAAAAAATCTTTCTTCCAATTTTCTCATTGAAGCTCTTTATCGAAAGAACTTTAATCATTAGCATAAAGTTTGCAGAAACTTTAGGCGACTCTCAAACAAGAATTTGTATCAATTAAACTATTAAAGTAGAAGTACTCGACGTATATTCCGAGATCATAAACGCATGAGAGGACTAATTGTAAGAAGCGATACGCCGTCGTTTCATCTTATCGATGACGCGCGGCGTATCGTCTATGAGTCTATGTCGTCGATGTGTCAGCTGTCTGTGTAATTCTTACGTGAAGAGATGTAGATACGCCCCTCTTCGAAACGATCCTTCCTACTAAATCGCTCTCGAAGCTCGTGCTTGCCGAGGACTTTCCGCGCTTACAGCGTGTCGCTTTCACCTTTCCACCAACATTCGATGATCCATCGATGGTAGCGTATGGTTACTGGGCAAACGATCCATTTTACGGTTCACCGTGCCGGCGATCACTGCTCGTTCGGAACGAACCACCCTCTCGAAGGCCCGCGCCCCATCAAATTTACACTGCGGTCGTTCCATCGACCATTATTACGCGTCAGGACGCCGGTGGTTCCTCCGCGCTGTCGTGTACCTGCGACGTCACACGGGAGGCCGCTCTTCTTCTCGGATGCGGGAGAAAGGACGCGCATTAACTTGTCCTTTCGAAGGAACACCGGGGATTCAGCAGAACGATGGACATCAGAGGCATCAGCGGCGGCAGCAACAGCATCATCAGCAGCAGCAGCGAATGGCCGCCGACTGACGGAGGGCAAGGACCGGCAGCGGATTTCGTGGGTGGATTTCGCATACGGTCGTTCATCACGTCGCTGGATATCGCCGCGCTGTTCGGCTCTGCCGAGGGACAGCTTATCGGCGCGGCGTTCATTGTGTCGCTGGCATTCGCGTTGTTCGTAGGATCCCGGGAGCAGCGGCTGGCGTGATGGGCCAGGCAGGCGGCGTAGGCGATCGCGTGCGGAATGTAGCTCTGGTCGACGCTACCGGAGAACAGGGCGCTCGCGAGGGGCCCGACGGCGAACACCGGCACATCCTCGCCCCCGTGCGTCGCCCACGCCCTTGGCACGCCCGCCGTCTGTAATTATAGTCGTTACAGATGCAATTACTGAGCCTAAATCGGATGGGAGAAATTGCACCGGGGCTTCCCGGTGCGTCTTGTCTTGTGGGAGAAAATTTTACGGGGCCGATAAGAATGCTAATAGACGAATTGAATCTATGATAGATGACTAATAACCACGAATTCATAGGCGACTAACGTTAATTCGTGAAAACCGGAACTCGTGTAATTGATTGCTGGATTGAAATAAATCATTTTTGATTTAACGCTTGTAGAGCGAAAAACTTATTCCCTCTTGCATGAATATTAATGAGATATGTGAAAAATTGTTATACCTACTTTAGACGATTTATTCGTATTAAAAATCAAGATAAAATTCTTTGTAAAGTTATGTAATAGAGAAAACATTTGAAAAATCAAAAATACAAACTGAAAGAGACATTTAGAAGAAATGTCACAAAATTTTAAAGACGTTTCATAAAACTATAAGAAAATCATCTGACGTTTTCAGGATGCCTTGTATTCCGATTTGTAACATCTTTGAAATGTCAATGTCTTTCAAAAAACGTCTTATTTGAAATCACTTTTAAACGTTGTAAAAGGAAATAATAATGAGTTACGCATTAACAAAGAGAGAAACGCAAAAGTGGAGCTTGTATCCCTTGATAATTCGGTATAAATAATTTAATATTATGTAACTCTGATAATAATATATCTATTACAATAAAGTTTTTAGTAAATATATGTAGTGTGTATATACAATATATATATATATATATATATATATACACATATATACATATATAATACAAAAATATATAAAAATAAAGTCATAAATAAAATTCTAATTTAAAGTTTAATGTGGAAATCTGTATAAATTTAATGTGGAAATCTGTATAAATTGTCAAAAGCAATA
Organism: Tetramorium alpestre; assembly: GCA_021460005.1. Taxonomy (NCBI): domain Eukaryota; kingdom Metazoa; phylum Arthropoda; class Insecta; order Hymenoptera; family Formicidae; genus Tetramorium; species Tetramorium alpestre. The sequence continues at coordinate 1,529,469 of JAJVSH010000002.1, forward strand.
TATATAAATATTAATTAACATCGGAAAGATAAAGAAATTTTTATTCTAATACGATAACTTCCGATAAAATACGGCAGAGAACTTTTGTACTATTCTGAAGCAAACAACGAATTTCGTTTCAACGGAAAAAATTCTGTCGAAAAAATGTTAAAGACTGTTCATTATTTTACTACTTTGTAGATAGTAACGCGGTTGGGTAACGCAGCATTATTTTTTAATGAATTGAAGCCGCTTTTATAACTGCGGCTATGTAAAATATAATAATAAAATGGCAGTATAATTCTTCATAGTGTTTAACATATAAATTCAAAAATGTTAAAAACGTCAAATTATTAACGTCANAAATATGTATACACATACATACATGCGTACGTGCATTTGTAAATCGCATATAAAAATAAACAATTTATTTCCCTAGAAAAATATACTTATATTTTTTTATATGCAGAATTATATATAATATTTCATAAATTTAATAAATATAACCCATAAAACACAAAGAAAATTAATATTTTTTGTATTAAAAGTAATAAATATAATAGCTAATATATTAATAAAAATATATTGTACTTTGTTAGCAAATACAAAAAAAAAACTTTTTTAAATTTTAATTGTGTTAATTTTTATTTTCAAATTATTTTTATATAAGCATTTTCATTTTTGAAAACGTTATTGTTTTGCATAAAAAATAAGAAGAAAGGATTAATCTTCTAAATATTTTAAAATACAAATAGCACACAATATGGAATTAATAAGTTAGTAAAGTTTGAAAAAATTATAACTTTAATTTCAAAAATCTATTTTCAAACAGATTATTTATTACATTTATTTAGTTTTTTTTTTTAGTATTTATACTTTCTTACATTTCCGGAATTTTTAATCTTAGAATTAATAAAATTCAGAGATTAGCAAATAATGCTATTCTATTTCACTTCATTGAAATTCGTATTACTTTAAAATTGAACTTCGTCCAATGGAAGTGGCACACATTTTAGAATTAAAACGAGAATAAAATTAAAACAGCTGGTTCGGAAAGATATCGCCGTGAGTTCTAACTACAACCCGCAGTTCCCTATGCATTTTATTCCGCCTGCGGCTACGCTATGCGGCTCAAATGAGGCGCACTGTTGCGGCGAAAAAGGGAATTCTCTCACAATATTTCCTTCTCGTTGAGAACTCGTTGAGACATCGTAGACCCTTTGCCGCGATCTCGCCTCGACGATCAGATGAAAGGCCACGGCACGTCCTGGAGTAGTGCGGTCGAAACGGGGAGAAGTGGTTTTGCGCAATGAGGGTGGAACGAAGCTTTATGCCCGTAGGAGAGACAACAAGTGCCGGGAATACGGCTGGAGTGGCGACGATGCCCATTTTATTTTTCTCTTATTTATCTTTTTTTTCTATAGGCTTATATCTCAATGAGATAAGGTTGCAAAAGAAATTATTGAATTGATGAAAAATCGATTTTTGACGTGTTAATAAAATATCGCGAATGAGAAAAAGGGTGTACTCTCGTGTCGAATACTACCAATAAGATGGACATGATTTCCTACTTTTACCTTCTCTCCTTTGTGTGATAAAAATTGAAAAGTATAGTTCTAAAAGCATTGGATATTGTTACCCCTGTTGGACATACTCTGAATCATATGATTTAAGTAAAATCATTTAATATTCGTACATTCAATATCTCCTTTCAAACATTGAAACAGCTTTCGATCTGGCTGAGATCGGAAGCAAACCATTCTCATACAAAAGACATTCAGTATCGAAAGCAAAATATCAATAATTCCACAGTAAGCATTGCTAGTCTCGACAAGAATCCAAAGAGATGCGCTACATTCGTTGAATGTCTACGAGAATAGCACAAAGAACGAAGTTGTGCTTTTCTTAAGAATATATATGGAACTAGATAAAAACGATACTTATTATAAAACTTATTACTGGAGAGTATGTGAGAGAATAATGTGAAAGAAAGAAAGGGAGAGGAAAGTTTTCCTTTCTCGTATATTTTTTCAAATGTCTTTGAAAATTTTATAATTGTTGGGAATAAAACGGTTTAAAGCAAAAAATTTTATGAGAGAAAGAAATTTCAATGCAAATTTGAAAATTAAAGACGCCATTTTCTATAATTCGGTTCATCCTTAAAAAATATAAAATTAAATTAAAAAATTTAATATATA